>CM056607.1:33200439-33267006 GCA_029721355.1 Tegillarca granosa
TCATACAAATATTTAGATGACGCTCTATCTTTTAATAATCCCAAATCTGGATAATATGTAAATATAATGTTCTCTAGTGAGCTTGAAATAAAACATTCGACTGATTAAAAGTTTTGTTTCCTGTTTGGACATACTTAAGTAATGAAACCCATGACAGACTTCATTTGGAGCTGTTTGACAAAGGTGATGACTTTAATCAACGGAGCCAGTTGCTACAAATAATATGTTGACTTTGGGATATTGCAAACCTGGACTTATCAAAGATCTCAAAATTTATGGTCACCACAGTATTCTTAATTTGTATAGCACAGTGTCCAGTATTATTCATTTTGACGTTCCATAGTTCTATTTTCATTCCATTTCAATTTATTTCACACGTGATGGGTGTAGCTAGCTATCATGACAGGAAGTATTTACTCTTCCGGATCACCCGGTCTAACTTACCTTGTCGATGTTTACATGTTTAACTCAACCGGTATGTTTTTGTTTGAATATAAACCCAAATATTCAATGCATACAAGTTATTATGTAATATTTTAACAAGTACATTTTTGTTTATCACACACACACACACACACACACACACACACACACACACACTACAATATTTTTTCGTTGATCTTAGAGTGCTGACAGTGAATTTTTTAAATAAAATGACAATTATATATTTTTTATTTTGAAATCGTCATAATATTATCTATAAGTATCCAAAACTATCCTAGAAATATTGACGTCCCATAATTCCACGTTCCTTTCATTATTATTATTATTACTATTAATTTTCTCGGTTAATTTGTGTTTGATTTAAATTTATTTCGGAAATGACAACATGGTTTCGCGATGTTCTTGTATACTCTGATTCAAACGAGTCAGATAATTGCTTATTTTGTAAGAAAGAAAAGCCAATAAAAATGAATTTTTAATATTGGCAAAGTAGTTAACTCAAGCAGTACTTTGTATTGTCAGAAAATGTAACTTTTAGGAAAATTTTCAGGCGTCTTAATTTTTTTTATTTATTTTTTTTGAAACTAAGGTTTGTTTCCTCAAACAAGCATACTTTAGCTGGATTTGGATTCATATAATATGGGACTTTGGATTCATTTGATTTTAACAGTTTTGCTTATTTTTAATCTTTCAAACTTTTCGGTCTTAGTGTCACTGATGAGGAATGATTTTCCGAAATATGCATAATTATATGGCACATCAAAATTTAACTTATATACTTAGTATATACTTAGTATGTAGTTATCAGTTTCTATGGAAGTTTTCCAAGCATGTTACAGTAGCAACGTGCACTGCATGTGGATTTTGTTTAAATTGTGCAGTTCTAAATGAACATAAATACTACTATCAATTCAAGCTTTGCTTGGATGAAAGACATTGTAGGAATAGCCAAAATTACTTGCCCAACTGCTTTATTCATCACTAAATTAAGCGGAGGTCGTGGGTTCGAACCCCTACCGGGTCTGACCCAAGACTTGAAAGTGGGTAGTAACTGTTCTTTCGCCAAGCACTCGGCATTACGAAATGAAAATCACGGTTTTTTTTTTGGATTGGAACTTAAAATAAACAAGGTCCCGTGACCCGGTAGGCACCATAAAGAACACTGCTGTATAATGCCATCAGCACAACGCACAGGGAAAATTTCTGCACTTTCGCCTATAGCTGACGACGTTTCAATATAAGTGAAATATTCTTGAATGGGACGTAAAACGCCATTACTCAACCCAATCACTTAAGCAGTTGTGAGAGTTTATATAACGTAATCTTATCATTTATCATAGTATTACAATACTTTTTAATGGAAATAGATCTTTAAAATTGTCCTGACGCTGGTTATTTTATTCCATTGTGTTTAATTTTTATCATTATTCATTCCATTGTGGTTAATTTTTATCAATATTCATTCCATTGTGCTTATTTTTATCGTTATCCACTGATCAACATATCCGTGTTATTATAATAACTGTATTTTTGTAAATCTTGACATGTATCTATACAATGTAAATAATACAATATACCCTGTACCACATGTGGTTGTTAATAAATTAAAGAAGCATACCTATTTGGGAACTTCTAAAGTGGTTACAATTTGTGTTCGTTTTATCAATAACTTGCATTATTTCTGTTGTTCATCTGTAGCTGGTGACGTCTTGATATAAGTGAAATATTCTAGACTGGGACGTAAAACCCCATTAAAATCAAATAAATCAATCAATCAGTCTTGTACTTTGTGCATATAAGCTAACAGTGATCAATATTGCAGATTACCATTTACTATACAGTAAAACCCTGTTATAACGCCCCTAGGTATCACTGCCACAGTGATGTCATGTACATGTTTTTAATTTTTTATTTATTTTGTACATATGTATTAGATAGATAAATGGTGTTTTAGCCCTAATCAAGATTCTTGTGCTTATATTGAGGTGGTCAGTTCAGGGATGTTCGACAAAACTGGAGTGCCCCCCCCCACCTCCAAAAAAAAAAATTCAACCTTCTGCAAGCAAACTGACAATTTTTTTTCTAACACTAGGATAATCCGCAGTGGGTATCAAACATGGACAGTGAGAAACATTGCGATCTGTAAATGCACACTTTAGACTACTAGCCCACCAAGGCTCTCTTCTATTTAGAAACAAGTGATGTAACATTAGAGAAACATCTAAACCATCTTGCAAAACTTGGCCAACAAAATAATTGCATATTGTTTTCATATCAATACACATGTCTGATATGAATAATTAAGCTTGGTGATAGTTCAATGTGACATTTTTAAGAATTTCTTTTGCAAGAAAGAACCCAGGTTGTTTTTCATGATATAGTGCTTAATAATTATAATGTCTAAACAAATACTAGTATTTATTTATAAAACACATAAACAAATTTTAATTACAAGTATGATATCATATGATACAAGAAAAACACAAACAATTCTTTGTTTTCTCTTAATACAGCAAAACCTCATTTTACTGTCACTATTTGTTCTGTGAAAGTAAGTTGTTATAATTGCAACTGGCAATCAAGAAATGGGGGAACTTTGTGAAGAAAAATGAAAAAAAAAAAAAAAATACTTGGGTGATGGAAAAAAAAAAAACTTGGGATCACCGTAAGTGAAGAGTAGCAAAGAAATTCAAAGCATTATATTGATTTCACTGAGAACAAAATGTACTCTATACACTTTGTACTAAATGAAACTGAACAAAAGTAGCACAAAGGTCAGTATATGTTATACAATACACATGTATATGTGTATTACTGATTTGGGCAAAATAAACCAATTTTCAGAAAAAAAAATTGTTTATTTTTTATTATTTTTTTCATTGTGCCACAATTTTCATTACAATACTTGAACTGACCATTTTAATAAACACAAATAAAATAAGCTTGACCACAGGCATGTAACACAATTCAAACCAATAATACAACAAATAAATCAAACAAGAAGATAAATGTAGAATTGGTATTTTATATCCCAGCCAACATTCTTACATTCATATTCAATGTGGTCAGGTCTAGAAAGATTCAGGAAACCAGAATTCCCAAGGAAAAACCCACAACCTTTGGCAAGTGAACTTAACAAACCAGGATTTGGAACCTTTTCCGGGAGAGGTACTAAAATCTATAAATGCCTACTTTGACCAATTAGCCCACAAGGTCACTTAAACATATGTTGAGAAGAATTTTATAACAAACTTCTGATTAGGAGCTTGCATTTAATATATAATATCAATTACTTATTACTATCCAAGTTTTTCTTATTCAATATGTTCACATTCAACATACATTTCATATGTATCTCTTCATGCAAATACAAAAAAAAAAATAAATAAATAAATAAAAAAAAAAATCACATCTTTTCAATGAAATAGTCAGTATAAAACAGTCTTTTAATTCTAATCTCACAATTGACAATAATATTGCACATATAATGAAAAAAGATGATCATTTGTATTCCCATTGGCAAACAAAGAACAACAACTTGCCATCACCTCTCAAAAAGTTCTCATTGAAATGAAAAAAACATACCAATCCCAACCAGTAAAATTCATAGAAAAATTGATCACTGAAAGTGCATTTGATAGTGTAACTATGTGCAAATTTTAGCACAAAAAAAAAAAAAAAAAAAAAAAAAAAAAAAAAAAAATTCAAAGAAAGAAAGAAAGAATAAATAGCAGATTATTTTCCATTTCTTTTTACCTGCAGAGCTGCCAGTAACCTTTATTCACATAAAGTAGGAATTGTAAAAAATAAGCCTTGAGTGAATGAACAACTTATCTCTGCTAATTAATCAAGACTTACATGTTCTCTAACACTGTTTAACAGACCTGTGTAAACTAAACACCTGTCTAAACTTAAATCCTGATGTAGATTTTTTTTATACTACACTTAAATTGATTGTATAGAGTCTACATGTATATCAGACTTATATATATATATATATATATATACATGTATATATAACATGGTTTTTTTAATTTTTAGGTTTAAAAATAACTGGCCTCATTTAAAACAAGTAAAAAAATGTCAAGGATTAATGATCTTTTGATATACTTTTTTTTTCTCTGAATGCAAATTTTCAAAAATATTTTTTTTTATCATGGTACAAAATCACAGATTATAGATGAAACCCTGATACATTTTTAATACATGGGGCAGTATAATTGTCCTAAACTGAGACTAAAGCTACCAAGAGCACTTTCCTTACAAATGTAATAAATGCATAATATAATGGACATCAAAAGAGATTATTGCTTTAAAATGGCCAAAACTGATTGACTACATTTGTTAAAAAAAATATTTGACATTTATGGTACAAGTAAAAAGATTTCTCTCAAAGATGGCAAACTCTTCTTCTAAGGATATTATCATTATTCAACGGTTTCAGTCACTGTGAAAGTGAATTTTGCAAAACTTTCAAAAGAAAATCCAATTAACTTGAATTAAACTTGGTATTTTTTTTAATTTACTTTAGTAATTACTGAAAATCATTATGCGCATTCGCAATTACAATAAAACATTTTTAGAAAGGATATGGTTGCTGCAATGGGGATTTTACTTGTCAAAATGGCAATGATTACAACAGAAGTAATGTTTTTGGTGACAAATTACGTCATATTCACAAAAGAATCCACCATTTGCTTTGTATTTCAACATTTAAATCCCTGGTTGCAACAGTTTCCTTTCTACAAAAGTTTATGGCAATCACTCATGCCCATAGTAATTTTCTATTACACATAAGCAAGTAAACCAGTAAGTGAAAATTATATGAAACTTAATTCAAGTTAATTGGATTTTTTAATTGAAAATTAGTCAAAATTCACTGTGAAAAGCATAGCGACACAAACAGCATGAATTTTACCATCTGATCTAGAATGAAAGATATTTATTAATCATGCCAATACATGTATGATGGGAATGAATATTTCTGAGTATGTATCAACAATCATAAAAAAATGTAACAATAAATAACCTGACAAAGAGTAAAAGGAGTTTCTAGATGAAATCTAGTTCTCATATCCACTCTATAACATACTGTAAATTGGGAAATTGTCGCGTCAGTTAATATTCGTGAAAAACAACATGGACATCTATTCGCATACTTTAATTTGGCAAAATCTGGTGACCACCAGCACAATTAACTTTTTTATACTATTAATAGCTTTATTTTCGCATCTAACTTTACTCAAAAATTAACATTGAAAATTATAACTATTGCAAAAATCTCCCAATTTACAGTACAATAAACACAGGAAATCGATTCTGATGTTTCGGAAATGGCATACAGTTATGGAGAAGACAAGAGCATGTTCTCAAAATCCAATTATCAACTGAGTGTTACATATAATAATGATATACAAAAAAGTTAGCTGATAAGAAAGATCTTAGTATGACAAAACTACTAAATTTTATTATCTGAAAAGTGTGGGAAAAAATAATTATCTAGACCCCATTGTTTTAACAGCTCTGCAAGACTAACCAAAGTTTGTGAAACCAGTGTAGAAGATAATGTATTTGAATTTTTTTTTTCAGAAGCTAAAGTGCACAGTTTCTGTACTCAAACAAGTCAAAATTATAAATGTTTTATAAAATATTTATTTTAATTACAAGATCTATGACAACAATGACATAGCCCCTTCACTCGCAGTGGTTCAATGTTCGAAGCCCCTTCACTCGCAGTGGTTCAATGTTCGAGCCCCTTCACTCACAGTGGTTCAATGTTCGAGCTCAAAATATAAAATAAATTCAACTTTTCACATATGAAATTGTCATTCTTTAAAAAAATTAATAAATTAATAATAATAACAATAAAAGCCCTCAAATGAATCCGAAAAAGGAATTCCACAAAAACCCTCTACAAGCACCCCTTGAAGAACCTCTCAATTAAAAGCATCTCTCAAAGAATTGTATTAACACTCTCTTAATGAAATCCATCTCTTTCAACTTAATGAAATCAAGTTTGTAATCCCTGTTGTGATAATTTAAAGTCATCAGTCATAACCATTTCTGTTGGATCTAAACTAGATTCTAATTTTTGTTCATCTGTGCGGCTTGTGTCCTCATCACAGCTATTGTTAGACTGGTCAACAACACACTGTTCTTGTTCTTTGGAAGATTCCATTACAAACTGTTCAGGTAACAGAGGTGGTGGTAGGTTGGATACATCCTCTGTTTCAGCATCTATGTCTACTTTCACTTTGCTTGGTTTAATCGTTAATGGAGTTCTTTCTAACACATTTTTAATTTCCTTCTTAAAGCTTTCTTTGAACTCTTTCATATCTTGTTGTAATTGTAGTGTGTCTGCCATAACTTTTTCTTGCCTTTGCCTTAGCTCTGCTAGAGTCTTTAAGTTTTCATACATTAATCGAAGTCCTTCACACATGTATTCGTTCCCGTTCTGTGGAGGTACTGCCTCACCAGACATATATCTGTTATACTGTTCCTGTGTAAGACTAAGGGACTCCGCTGTTATATTTTCAATGAAAGACACAGCACAACACTGTAAATATAAAAAGAATAAAAATACAATAAGTTTAGCATTGCTGACAAAAAACCCATAATTTAAAGGATCATTTGAATCCATGTTGCATGTTTTGACTTAAAAATGTAAATCTACCATATTAGACAAAATATTTTGAACTGTAAAACCCTTCACAATTGAGTTATTTAATTCTTTTTTATAAAGCAACAAAACTATAAGAAAATCAATGATGCAAAATTGTTGCTGTCAACTGCTTGTGTTGAAATTGTAAAAGTTAATGAGCATGTTACATATATTAAAACACAACAAGATTGACTTTTTTTAAAAACAAAATAAAAAAATAAAATTCATTATCATTATTTTTTTTTACTATAATGTTTTTTTCAATATAACAAAAGGAATTTCAGCTATGTGCAACAAGAGGAAGTTGTAAAATCTCTAAGGATTAATCAACAAACAGGTTTGTGTATTATAAATAAGAAGAGTGTTAATGGCATAGTAAGGCACAATCAGGGGACTTAAACAAGAAAAGGGCAAACTAGCTTACATAGTCATTACATGGGAGACAAGCATACCAAACTCCAAGTCATATTATTCTGAAACCTGGTAAATAAGTCAATACTCTGTTTTTATGGTGAGTGTCAACTGAAGAAGCAGTCTCCCAAATTTAAATTTTAATGACCCAGCTGGGTTTTAGCCCATGACCTTTTGAGCTAGAACAGACATGAGGATTTTTGCCAAATTTTCAGGAGTTTTCTAGGTACTCTGGTTTCCTTCATCATCTGGTTGCTTTGATATAACTAAATAACCATTACTCATTTTCACTCTTACTAATGATGATGTCCTACAGAATTTAAGCTTCCACCGACAAACCAAATGTGATGATAGCTTACATTTTTAACCTCACAAGGATTTTTAAAGATTCTGTGACAACTGTTCTTGAATCACATATATATTTCATATTTTGTTTTTCGAGTCTTATTATTCCAATATATTTGAAAATAAAGGTCAAAATCTGAAATGATTCAGAAAATCAAACAATCACTTAAACATAAGAGTCGTTGTAATTCTACAAAAACTGGACAAATTTAACAAATCTGGGAAGTAGTTTCAACTGGTCTATTTACAAACACTGGTGACCTTTGACTTCTGACCTGATTAATTTTATGTTACCTGCTATGTATATCAGTACATACCAGATTGGTAAAGAAGTACCCAGCTTCACCACTCATTAATCTACTGGGATTGGAGAACCGTGTAATGTACTGGATATTGGACTGTAATAATGGCGGATTTGCTTTGAGGACAATGAAGATCAAGGCTGGAAGAAAATCGTCAGCATTGGCTGGTCCCAGTTTGGATTTACTCAACACTTCAAATATGCACTGGCTACACTTTGTAATACATGACAGCTTGTCTTGGGGAGCCTTCTTCGCATTCATGTCAATAATCTCTGAAATAACACAGAAATAAATAAATAGCAGTAAATGAATGGAAAAACAATAACTTCCAGAAAATTTAATTTCCTTGAATTCAAAGACAACAAATTCATTATTTGCTGAAATCTGGTTCTTATCTTTCAAATATATACATATGATGTTATTTTTACAAATTCAAACTTCCTGTAAAATTTCTTACTAAAACAACACTAATCTAATTCATTTCCAGCTGACAAAAAGTAAGTTTTTTTTAAAATATAGGATAGAATGTTTCTGAACCCAGTCAACCCCCTCCCCCCAAAAAAATTAAGGTTTCTGGTTTAATTTCTGATTCTTTCTTTACGTAGTTATATCTAACACTATTATGAATGTAGTTTAACAGGAAATTCAATTTTAATTTTTGTTTGCATTATGTTAAATGCCTTGGTGATGTCACTTAAACTTCCCGATTCCTAAGCTGCTGATTGAATGAAAATGGTAAAAAAAGCCTCATAATAAAATTTTAACAATTTTTGTCTTTAGAACTACCATGCAACCTTAAACTTCAGATACTTTTACATACATGTGTGTTGTCAGATAACACAAATATTTCACCTTCTGAATATCAAGTACAATACTGAAAGCAAAAATAAATTGTGATGTCGCAATTATCATCGATGGGCGATTGTCTGTCGTTGTCAGGGCAGCAATCTTAACAATCTATCACAAGATAAATAATTAATCATCGCAGACATCGGCGAGTAGTTTCCAGATTGTAGTCAAGTCCATTTCCTTTCTGGTTTTTGCTACTAAAAACAACAATGGCGGATGGTGATTGGTAATTTATCTGTATCCAGACACTTTTAACACCAGTGAGATGCTTTGGCCACTGTCCGTCTGTCTGGGCAAGGAGCTAATTGGCCTTTAATTTACAATCACTATATAAGAACACTTGGCTTTCACAATAAAAGTATTTATTTTCAGCTTTATTTGTTACTGAATACTGATGTACAATTACTAAGTAATTAATCGATTATGCCTCTCAGATCATCGATTATTAAGTTTTGTCCAATTGGACATCACTAGTAATAAAATCTATAGGAACCAAGGTGCACAAGCCAAGTTGAAAGTTCATATTCGACATGTTAGATAAGTCCAAGACTCGTATTTTCGTCAAAATTCAGGGAGCTGACATGAAGCTCAAACTTGACCTGTAAATCATGATGGTAGACTCACATTCATGTACCAAATTTGATTTAAATATATGCAAGCATTCGGAAAAATGTCCAGAAAACTAATGGTGCTTCCTACATGCCCACCCACTCACCATATGCCAATGCTAAAAAAAAAAAATAAAATAAAAAATAAAATAAAAACCTTTAAAATAAAATTAAAACCTGGTACCCTGGCACAGCTGTTTCATATTTTTGACAAGACTTAACAGGAAATCAAGCCCTTTACCCCAACAATTTTAGAACATACCTGTGATAGCTTTGTCAACAAGCTGCCGTACTTCAATATCATGATCATTAATTAATGTATCAAGTTGTTGTGATGTTATCCAGTGAAGACTGCGAATATGATTCTGCATTTGTAGGTCCTTCTCCTCGTCATTCGTACTCGGGGGACAGAAGACCAGGGTATATATACGGACCATGATGTATCGTTCTAGATAATCCATTAGCTTGTCTAACATATCCTGACTTAAACCTGTCTCAGAGAGAAACAAAAACAAAATAAAACAAACAATACTGAGTTGGGACAAGATCAAGTAGAAAATTCATTACTTTAACATAAACTTTCACATTTTGACAAAACACCACCACTTAGACACCGGAAAAGTAATTCCTAAGTCTAGCTTATGGTGATGCCAGGCTCGACAAAAACTTTCTTTTCCATACTTAATCCAAATACTTAGTAATATTTTTTAACAAAAGGAGTAGAGTTGAGTTATACTGTTTTATGTGTGAGTAGACGATTCTTTCATTTACAGTACACCAGGATATCAATCTGACAATAAACAAGAGGCCCAAAAGGGCCTGTGGAGCTCAACTGACAAAAATGGTTCTTGTGCCTCCATTTATATAAACTCGGTACAGGGACTTGAGCTGATGTAAAATGCTAAATATAAAAGCTGTAGGCCTTACAGTTTCAGAGAAGAATATTTTTAAATTTGACTTCCCATATAAGTATATATAGATATATGCGCCCCTGGGTGGGACCAAAAATGGCCCATAGGCCTTTATTTGTACAAACCTGGTAAAGAGACTTGAGCTTATTGTGAAAGCTTTAAGCCTTACAGTTTCAGAGTTTTTTTAATTTGATTTCCCATATATGCATATGTAGATATATTGGCCCTTGGGGTGGGACCAAAAATGGCCCAGGGGCCACCATTTGTACAAACCTGGTAAAGGGACTTGAGCTGATATTAAATGCAAAATATAAAAGCATTATGCCTGACAGTTTCAGAGAGGAAAATTTTTAAACTTGATTTCCAATATATGCATATACAGATATATGAACCCCTGGGGTGGGGCCAAAAATGGACTGAGGGCCACCATTTGTACAAACTTGGAAAAGGGCCTCAAGCTGATATTAACTGCCAAATATGAAAGCTTAAGGCTTCAGGGTTTCAGAGGAGAAGATTTTCAAAGTTGATATCCAATTATAAGCCATATATGCATATGCAGATATATGGACCCCTTGGGTGGGGCTGAAAATGGACCGAGGACCACCATTTGTACAAACTTGGTAAAGGGGCTCAAGCTGATATTAACTGCCAAATATGAAAGCTTAAAGCTTCATGGTTTCAGAGAAGAAGATTTTCAAAGTTGATATCTCATTATGAGCCATATATGCATATGCAGATATATGGACCCCTGGGGTGGGGCCGAAAATGGACAGAAGGCCACCATTTGTACAAACTTGGTAAAGGGGCTCAAGATGATATTAACTGCCAAATATGAAAGCTTAAAGCTTCATGGTTTCAGAGAAGAAGATTTTCAAAGTTGATTTTCCATTATAAGCCATATATGCATATGCAGATATATGGATCTCTGGGGTGGGGCCAAAAATAGACCGGGGGTCACCATTTGTACAAACTTGGTTAAGGGGCTGAAGCTGATATTAACTGCCAAATATGAAAGCTTAAGGCTTCAGGGTTTCAGAGGAGAAGATTTTCAAAGTTGATATCCAATTATAAGCCATATATGCATATGCAGATATATGGACCCCTTGGGTGGGGCTGAAAATGGACCGAGGACCACCATTTGTACAAACTTGGTAAAGGGGCTCAAGCTGATATTAACTGCCAAATATGAAAGCTTAAAGCTTCATGGTTTCAGAGAAGAAGATTTTCAAAGTTGATATCTCATTATGAGCCATATATGCATATGCAGATATATGGACCCCTGGGGTGGGGCCGAAAATGGACAGAAGGCCACCATTTGTACAAACTTGGTAAAGGGGCTCAAGATGATATTAACTGCCAAATATGAAAGCTTAAAGCTTCATGGTTTCAGAGAAGAAGATTTTCAAAGTTGATTTTCCATTATAAGCCATATATGCATATGCAGATATATGGATCTCTGGGGTGGGGCCAAAAATAGACCGGGGGTCACCATTTGTACAAACTTGGTTAAGGGGCTGAAGCTGATATTAACTGCCAAATATGAAAGCTGAAGGCTTCATGGTTTCACAGGAGAAGATTTTCAAAGTTGATATCTCATTATAAGCCTTATTTTCACTTTTTACGAAGTATGACAGAAAAACGCTTAAAACGCGTAACCTAGTTTTTGACAGAATTTCACGAAATGTACAACCTGTATGTTTAAGGGTGTCTAGAAGCTAAATATCACATCAGATTTTGCATATAACCTATGGTTTCAGAGAAGAAGCTTATTTTAGGTTTTTTGCATACTAGATCGCTGTGACCTACTTTTGGTTGCCATGGAAACCAATTGTACAAATTTTCATCTACTTCTTCTAGGGATCATTCCTGCAAAGTTTTGTTAAAATTGGCCCAATAGTTTCTGAGTTTTTGCTGTTAATGGACGGACGGACGCATGCACGCACGCACGCGCGCATCATGCCATAAGCTCATCTGGCTTTAGCCAGTTGAGCTAAAAACCATGTTAAACAATTTTTTTTTTCAAAATAGAGTCTGCACAAGTAAATTTCCAACCTAGGCCCTGAGAGGCACTATGATCCCAGTGTGCTTTAGACCACTTAGCAACCAAGGTCCCTCAATGGCATTATATATATAGACAAACACAGATCCAGTATATCTGTCTTTATTAACATGAACTGAACCTCGTTAACTCAACCACTTACAAATCCAGAAAAGTGGAAATACTGCTTGTTGTTTTTTTTTTTTTTTTGGTTGTTGTTTGTTTGTTTTTGTTTGATTTCTTTGTTTGTTTTTTTTGCCCATCTGTCCGTAGATTTTCCTTCAGTATATAACAGTAAAGAAACTCATGTTGAACTGCTTTATTTTTTAAGCTTAGGCAAATATTGGGTCAATAATCATATTAAAAAAAAAAAAAAAAAAAAAAAAAAAAAAAAAAAAAAAAAAAGAGAGAAGCAAAAGGACCTATATCACACTTTAATTTCATGCAAATTTATGCCATCCATTGCCAGAAATAATTTTGAATATGCATCTATAAAGAACATTTCACACCAAACTCGATCCAGTCACCTTATAACTGAACATTTTGATAATTAATAAATAATAAAACTTTATTGCATACTCTGTCAAAAGTTAATCACCAAATTTAAAAAAAAAAAAGAAAGAAAGAAAACTTTTGTAAATGGTCAATAGCCACAAAAATTCTCTAAAAAACAAATTTAACCTCATTTGGTCAATAAGTTACACAGCTAAATATCTGTTGCTGTCCTATCTATAGCATTGTAATAACTGCTATCTTGATTTTCAGACAAACATGATGGATAAAAATTTGCTATAACCAAGGACCTTCCTCACAAAATTTGGATCTAATTATTATGTAAGTTGCAAAGTAAAGAAAGTTCTATATTGCCAATGAAAATTTTTCTTCCACAGGGCACAATGAATTATTTTGTTTAAGAAATTATCAAGTCATTTTTCAGGAAATTTTTTTTCACTCACCTCTGTATAATGATTGAGTATCTATTCTCTCCTGGATATTTTGGTAGAAATCCTGAATCATTTCCGAGAGCTCTTCAATTGGAGAATCGCTGTTATTTGTTACTCTATCCACAATAGCCTTTATATACTTTGAAACATCAAGTGCTGTATTTTTGGGAAATCTCTTCAAAAATTCTGCAAACTCAGAACCAACCTGCTGTGTTTCTAAACTGACTCTCTTGATTTCCCTCTTCTGGGGGACAGCAGGGTCTTGAGAGACTTGATCTGTAATAGAAAGTCAAGGTCAAATATTTATCGAGTTCAAATATTTATTTATATTCAGTTGTTTAATGTCTGAACTGTAAAAGAAACTTCAAGTCCATATTATATTCATTCTTAAAGAGGCGGTTGTGTCTTGAAATATCTATCTGTGAAAGAAAGGTTAAGGTCACACATATATTCAGTAGTTCTTTCAGAAGGTCAAGGACATATTATATTCATTAGTATCTTTAAGAGGCTGCAGTGTCTTGAAATATCTATCTGTGAAAGAAAGGTCAAGGTCACACTTATATTCAGTAGTTTCTTTCGGAGAGGCAGCAGGGTCTTGAAATATCTAATCTCTAAAAGAAAGGTCAAACATTATCTATTTATTATTTATTATCAGTAGTTTCTTCTGAAGGGCAACAGGCTCTTGAGACACCTGATACATGTAGGTAAAAGAAAGGTCAAGGTCATAGTTTAGGGATATTTCCCAAACACTTATTGCCATTGATGACATCTTTTAGTCATTACTTATTAGTTAAATTCCTAGGTAATCTTGAAAGTTTCTTCTTGTTGTTCTACTATTTTTCTCTAGCTTTCTTGAGCACCTTATTGAAAATGCATGCATTTCAGTTACAACAATTCCACAGACTAAATTATAACCCGATTCCTGTTTTAGGCAATTTTTTAACTGTTAGACATAATTGTTTAACAAGTAACTGCAAGAACCTAAGCTTTACTGTTGATTGAGGTAATGAAATTTTGTGCCCCTGCCAAATTTTTTTCAACGAACATTGATGATGTCATTTCTGTAAAGCGGAGGAAATCAAGAGTGCCTAATGACATGGAAATCAGAGTGCCTAATAACAAGGAAATCAGAGTGCCTGATGACAAGAAAATCTGAGTGCCTTATGACAAGAAAATCCGAGTGTCTAATGACAAGAAAATCAGAGTGCCTAATGACAAGAAAATCAGACTGCCTAATGACAAACTTCTGACTTACCTTTAGATGGAGTCTTTCTAAATAAAGATTTTACTGTATTTGACCTCTTGTTACTCTGCTGTGTTTTTTTCTCCTCAAATCTGGAAAATGTAGGAGCTACTTCACCTGATTCTCTACAAAAGTACAAACAATTCAAATATAAAAAATAATCCCACTGACACTTGTAAGATGCAAATATCTTCATAACTAAATCAAATATAAATTTGTTACTGAGAAAAAGTCTATTGGAATGTGAAAGTAATTAACTAAATTCAAAACATCGTGATAGACAGGTTATGTACCGGTATATAAACAGGGCAGTCACACCCCATTTTGGTACAGCTAGGTCTAGGGCCCATGGAATCTTGAAAATTAGCAGCATATCAGGCCATTTTGAAAGAAAAAAAAAGGAAAAGGTGAAAATTAAAGAGAAAATTAAAATAGTGATGTAAAAGTTTCAGTGCTTTACTTGATTTATTCAATTTTTACAACTATAATCAAAACTGTTAAATGTTACCGAGATAATAAACTGAATTACAAATCAACTTTCCACGTCTTTCTGTTTCTATTGTTTTTTATTTGTCCACTGCTTTTCTTAGTTATGTTTTGTCAGTTTCCTTGTTGGGTGTGTAAAAAATTTCCAATATATGCAAAAGTATTTTCCTCTAGCACTATTATTAAAATATAACCAGGAAATTGTCCTCCTGAATAACTTACTATATGGCATGAACACTTTAGGTGGGGGTTCAGAATCAATCATAGTCTGAATCACAGACATGACTGGTGTCACTTTCAAAAATCATCATTACTGTTTTTGCCTTATTGAGAGTGAGAGTTGAGATTGAGTTGAGTAATGGTGTTTAATGTCCCAGTCAAGAATATTTCACTTATATTGAGATGTCACCAGCTATAGGCAAAAGTGCAGAAACCTTGCCTGTGCATTGCGCTAATGACATTATACAGCAGGGTTCTTTATCGTGCCATGCCTACAGTGACATGGGACCTCGTTTATTTAAAGTTCCCATTCAAAAGAACCGTGACTTTGATTTCGTAATGCTAAGTGCTTGGCGAAAGAACAGTCACTACCCGCTTTCAAGTCTTGGGTCAGACCCGGCCGGTGTTCAAACCCACGACCTTCGACTTATTGTGAGGGTGAGAGAAAAAATGAGAGAATGTATG
Source organism: Tegillarca granosa (assembly GCA_029721355.1). NCBI lineage: Eukaryota > Metazoa > Mollusca > Bivalvia > Arcoida > Arcidae > Tegillarca > Tegillarca granosa. Next base: position 33,216,366 of record CM056607.1, read on the forward strand.
GGAATCTTTACCTTTTGGTATCTTTGGAAGATTTTTTCTGAGAATCGTGTTGTAACTGTGCTTCTCTGGCAGGCTGGTAAACCTCTCTGTAACATTTAGAACAAAATCCTTGCCACTGGGGGTTGCCATAGAAACCACAGCCATTTTTACACAGCAGGTCATCTTTATCAATGTGAAAACTCTTTTTGGATTTTTTGTTGTTGAAATTCATGTTGTTTTATCACCTAAACGTAATAAAATATAAAAAAGACTTGATTTATGAATATGTATTATAGTAATGCCGCGGTTATCACAGACAATCAATTGTCGGTCATTGTCATGGTAATCAATCACAAGATAATTAATTGTTCATCCATGATATCAGCGAGTAGTTTCCGGATCATAGTCAAGTCTGTTTCCTTTCTGTTTCTTGCTACTAAAAACAACAATGGTGGTCGATGTCATACAATTTATCTGTATCCTGACACTTTTTACACCAGTGAGATGCTTTGGCCACTGTCAATTCGTCAGGACAAGAAGCTATTTGGCCTTTAACTATGCACTAAGCAAGAACACTTGTCTTTCACAATAAAAGTAATTATATTCAGGTTTATTTGTTACTGAATACTGATGTACAGTTATTAAGTAATTTCAATTATTACGGTAATCAATTAATTAATTGATTATGTCTCTCCATTATCAAAACAATATTCTGTATTATACATATCAAGATGTTAATAATAACTATTACCATCTACGCACTAATTAGGATTACCGGTATCACTGCTCCACTTTCAGCATTACCTTTTATCAAGAGGCTTTATTTACAGATGGAGTCAGTATTGATGAAGCTATAATCGATGAAATATAATGGATAATCAATATCTTTATGTCTCAAATTACTGTAATTGATTGTTTTTCTTATTTTCTTATAATCAATCAGCAGTAGAGAAAAGGTTACATTTACAAAAAACAGTTTTACGGTTTCTGTTCTAGTTTTTACACAAACTACTGTAAATCCCCGGATATAAGACTACTTCGCCTATAAGACGGGGTAGGATTTTCCCGTCATTTTTTATGATTTCAGGCGATACTGCACCTATAAGACGACCGTGATTTTCAGACAAGGTCATACTGGTAACGGTATTTGACGCTACCGATTGGACCATAAACTTTCCACCAATTTTCGCCTATTGTTTATTTTTTATTTGTAATACCGTACTTGTGAAATTAAACAAAGTGTGGTTTATGTAATTTCTAGATTGTTACTAAAAGTAAACAAAAAGAATAAAATATTGTAAAGAATATTTCCCACCTCCTTGATTACTGTACTTACCGAAACCTTGATGATTTCTTTTTATTTCTTATTTTAATCATTTATTATAACTTTATTTTATTAAAAGATAATTAAATATACACAACTACAAAAATTTCAAAGCACGTGATTCGCGTTTCTTGTATGTTATGAATATGTAAAATATATCAACCATTATGAAACTGCAATATACAAAAACAAAGATGGCGGACATTACGATCGTGTGTGGACATTTTCTCAAGAATTTCAACCCCTCAGTTGGTTCCCGTCTTATAAGACGACCCCCCTTCTCAAAAAATAAATTTTAAAGTAAAAAACCCCGTCTTATATGCGGGGATTTACGGTAATTATATTCTGGTCTCGATGCAGACATGTCTGTCCACTGTCTAAATAAACAGATGAAGAAGTTGTGCAGGCTAGAACAGTAGAGGGCTTCAAGAACGCCCTTCAAAACTGTTCTTAATATCAACAGGCAGCACTGTCTCTCTACCGATGATTATATATCCAGAAGTGGATCCATTTATGTATTAATAAAGATACAGATTAACAAGAATTCCACAGATTTAAATGTCTTGCCTGGTTAATTTATTATCAAGTAGAAAATACATTACTTTAACAAACAAGGCTTGACAAAAATTATGTACCTTTATGTGATAATCTTGTGATGGTAATAAGTGAGTTTACCTGCGTGTATTTATGTACTAGTGAGCCTATCACTAGAATCTTTTATGTAATTGACAAGTGAAATACCTATACATATTCACTTCGAAAACAGGCAAAAATAATCTAAACCATTCATAATCTGTAAATAGCCTTTTCACTGGGTCAACATATGCAGCTCTCTTCAACAGCTTTAGCCAAAACCAACTGTGATCTTAGCCTTAACCACAGTAACATAGGATCAAATGTCAACAACATCTTAATTACTTACTCATTCAAGCACTGAGAAGCTTGGCCCCTTATTTAAGCACCGACTAATTTGGTCACCAATCCAAGTACCGACAGGTTTGGTCACCAATCCAAGCAATGACAGGTGATGTCAAACATTTAATCACCGACAGGTTTGGTCACCCATCCAAGCACAGACATGTAAGGTCACCCATGCAAACAGTGGCTGGTTTGATCACCAATCTAAGCACAGACAAGCTAGCTCATTGAATCAGTCAAAATAAGTCTATCAGACTACCAAACCATCATTTTAATTTTTGTCTAATTTTGTCTTGATGACATACTTAACAAGGAATTTATTGGTCTGATTACTGATCAGTCGCAGCAAGTCAATGGAGCGGCCATAAAATCTTTTGATGCTACAAAGTCGAATTTTACAAAAAATAATAGTCTATAAATAAACGCAAAAGCATATTCATAAAGAAAAGCACAAAAGTTAAATATTATGTCCATGATTCATACCATGGTGATTATGATTTCATTTTCGTCCAGTTTCGATTTCCTTAAAATCAAATAAGCTTGTTTGGAGAATCGATGGAAAAAAGAATTTTTTATATTGTTACAATTCATTTTGAATAAATACCTGTTACGAGAGCATATTCCTGTTTTCAGTGTCTTTTTTAACGCATGATTGAAGATCGAAACTGCCAAATATCACGAAGTAAGAAAAATCAATTCGCCTTCTAAAACTCTGCACAACTGTCACAAGTTATGCAAATTAGTTCACGCGATGTCAATTGTAGAACGTCAGTTTCGTATCCAAAAACTTAAAAAAAGAGGATGCAAAACGTTAATCAATAGTGTATTAATATTATAATTATTAAGACTGAAAGAAAAATATCGAAAAAGAAACAAATATTTCAAAGAGATTAGCAATGCATATATTTTGATACACAGTTTCGCACATTTTTTCCAAGATATCTTCTACCGATTCAAGGAGAACCTACATAGCTGCCCCGAGTGTAGCATAATGGGACAGTTGATAATAAACAACACATTTTTATTATCTATCATGGTGTTTATTTTATTTATTTATTTATTCATTTATTTATTTGATTATTTTTTTATTTATTTATTCATTTATTTATTTATTTATTCTTTTTAGTTCTTAGGAACTGTTTGTTATTGTTTTTTGTTTTAGAATAGACTATATAAATTACTCACGTTATTCGGTACTCGTTTTAAGTGTCGATCAAACCGTTTGCTTATCTTAATATTCAAAAAACGTGTTTACTTTGTGTGAATACTTTTTCAGACTATAAAGCTAGAAACCCATTATAAGCGACATCTGATAGAAAGGCTTCACTATGGTAGCGGCCAAATCACCATGTAACCATGGCTACAAAAGTTTCCCGCCAAAAAAAACCTACTCATTTCATGCCATATCTATTACTGACGATGTTATGTAACAAGGTGACTGATGTAACTAAGTCACAACTGCTTCACACAAGCCAAGTCACAACTGCTTCACACACACACACACACACACACACACACACACACACACACACACGCGCGCGCGTAATAGTAATAAAATGGACCAATATTCATAGAAATTCTCCTAAGGACTCCAAATTATCAAAAAGATAAATTTAACTTTATATATTAAAACAAAATTTATTGTTCACTCATTAAATGTCATTCGAATTCGACAAAGACGAAAAACTGAGTAAAACGTATTTTGTTCATTTATTAGTGTCATCAATTTGTTTGTATCTGATTTGAGCCAGGTTTTACAATGAGCGATGATGTACCAGATTATGACTGTTTATATAAACATAGATATTATTCTTTTACAACAGGGAATTTTTTTTTCCAGATTTCAAACTTTTTGTACATGGTGTCTTAAGATTACGGAATAACATAGAGTTAGCCTTCAAACTTTAAATGAGTTTCAACTCTATGCGTTCGATCCCGGTCTACCACAAGTTAAAAAAGATTTTTGCTTGTAGAAAGCCCTTACTGATTGGCTTGTACCTGTATAATGGACCAATATTCTCGATGTTTACAACGACATTGCGGACAAGTGTAATAGCACTCTTAAGTGTGTACTTATGGTGGCTTATTTCTGACATCGACATAATTTTAGTCGACATAAAATTATCTCAACATGTCGACTTAATATCTTGACAAGTCAAGATATTATCATGGAAAGTTGTGATACCAAAATGACAAGTTAAGATAAGTAACACGACCTGCCGCGATACTTGTGTTGACCAGTCGTGGTAATTATTATGGTGGCTTATTTCTGACATCGACATAATTTTAGTCGACATAAAATTATCTCAACATGTCGACTTATTATCTTGGCAAGTCGAGATATTATCATGGAAAGTTGTGATACCAAAATGACAAGTTGAGATAAGTAACACGACATGCCGCGATACTTATGTTGACCAGTCGTGATAATTATCTCGATATCTCGACTTATTTTTATCGCGGCATGTCGTGTTAATTATCTCAACTTTTTATTTTGGTATCACAACTTTTCATGATATTATCATGATTTGTCAAGATATTAAGTCGACATGTTGAGATAATTTTATGTCGACTAAAATTATGTCGATGTCAGAAATAAGCCACCATATGTACTAGTACAACCCAGATCTATGGTGGCATAGAGCTGCCATCGACTTGTTGAGATAATTTATCTTCATTTAATATTATCATGATATGTTGACAAAAAGTGCAATTTTATGCCACATTTCGTTGTCTTAACTTTAGAAATATTGTGTTATGTCGACATAATGCAATAAAATATTCCTATATGTTGACTTAATAATATAAAATTTAGCGTTATGTCGACAAAGTGCTTTAATTGATTGTGTCATGTCGACATAACGAGATAATTGTTGTACGTCATGTCGACATAACGTTATAAAATATTCCGATATATTGACTTAATGTAATGTAGTTTTGGCGGTATGTCGACATAACGATATAAAGTCTTTTTAAGTATTGTGTTATGTCGATATAACTAGATAATTTTAGTGTCATATCGACATAACGCTATAAAAACACGGTTTATTGTCATAATGTAATTTTTTATATAGTTATGTCAACATGATTATATAAAGTAATGTATTATATCGACATTACCCTATAAAATATTCCTATATGTTGACTTAATGATATAAAATTTAGCGTTATGTCGACTAAATGCTTTAATTGATTGTGTCATGTCGACATAACGAGATAGTTTATAGCATCATGTCGACATAACGAGATAGTTTATAGCGTCATATCGACATAACGAGATAATTTATAGCGTCGTTGTGTCATAATGTATTGTGTTTATATACGTGTGTTGTTGTCTTTAAATTGTTGTTTAACGTCGCATCAGACACCTTGTAGCTCAAGAGATCAAGCTTAATTATATCTAAGGAAAAATCAAAGAACAAGTTCGTATATGCTGAAGATGTGCGAATGGGTTTTGAGGAATGTTTTGTACAACTTTAAAATACTATCTCACCGAGTCATTATGTCGCAGATAAGCATATCACTGCCAATTCTCATTAAACCGAGTGAACTCATAGTCGATTGTCTCATCTATAAATACCTTAACGCTGAGCGAGGAAGCCATATCTCAAAGATTCAGTCTTATTTGTATGACCCAATAGGGGTTAGAACTCTCGAGGCTTTACGCTCTCGAGTCAGAGGCTACACCACAGAGCTACGATGAAAGTCAATGGAGTAACCGCGCAGGTGTTATTAAAATGATGAATTTTGGTACATTAGTCATAAATACATACTCTTAAAAATCGTAATTTAACAAAATGTATAATTTAAGGTAAAAATGTAAGCCCCTGATGTACTTCAACATCTCAACATAAAAAAGTTTACTTCAATTTAAATCATAACAGAACTTGAGAACTTTGAATCACTTACAATGTGTTTTAAGCGCCAAGCTATCTCAATCAAGGTAGTGATATTACTCATAGCAAGGGACTTTATTAGGCGTTAAATTACCTCGACGGCAAATGAAATCCAATTTGTAGTAAGATATACTACTTCTATTGAAATTATTAAAGCTAAATGCCCAACCACTTAGGCTTACGAAACACTAAGACAACTCATTTGTAAACTCAAAACTGATAAAAAATTGAAATGTCTATACCAATGATTCTCTGCTTTTAAAGTTAGTAAAATCATTTTTCATAAAGTCCATTGTAATTTGTTCATGAATTCAAACTAGAGACTTTTTCTAATAAGATGAAATAGTAAAGGGACCGCGTTAGCCGTTTTGATACCTTGAAATTTAATGAAATCCACTACAAGACAAAAAGAGCATTTAAATTCACATTTATGATTATATTTAAAGTATCTGGTAGAGCAATTTATCGAAATAAGAAGAAAAAAAACAATAATAATAATTTGTAAGGACACCTTAACATTCACACGGACATACAATAGTAAAATGCGAAACAATAGCTGGGTTTTGTCATGTAACTCGGCATTTAGAAATGAAAGCCACGGGGACCTTCGGAAGAAGCCTTATAAACCGATGCGACATGTCACGGCAAGCGTTAAAGACCCTCCTTATACATTGCCCTGAGAGCAATGCCAAGGTAAAAACTTCTGTCACTTCACCTGTAGCTGATGACGTCTCGATATAAATGAAACATTCTTGACTGAAACTTAAAACTCCAATTAATCAATCAATCAATCAATTTACATCCGTTAAATTCTTAGATTACCATCATTTAAAAGATACCGCTCGATCAGTACCTCCCACAAAAAGGGTTAAAACCAGAGCAATTTCTTGAGAGACGAATACCACCCTACTCCAACTTCCAGACGGACGGACAATATATTTGGTGCCAAATTTGATCAAAGTCCATCTATAAGCATAGAAGCTATGAAGATATGAAGCTGACACAGCATTGTGACTGAGAGATAGACAGGGTGATTCATATGCATAGATATAACCTCTAAACTTCGTTTGCGGTGTGGTTTAATAGCCAGTTTGTACGTAGGGACAAAATACATGCTACATGTATATGTGGCTGAAAGGACGTTGCGTAATTCCTAATTAAATCAAACCAAAGTCGTAAATTTTGAAAGCAAAAATTTTCGTCTTATAATTATCAAAAAGACTCCTCGATGGAGCCTCAATCTTCATGAGCACTTCAGTAAGCGTCGAACTTTATTTGGAGTCATTGCAATGACAACTATTTTGTTACTTATAAAGTAAACTTTCTCGGATTTATATAAAACTCTAGTATGTAAAATTGAGAAAACACAGAAGGTATGTCTAATTTAGACGAAATTGTCAAGAATAGTATCAAGGTGAAGACATTCCAGTATTGTTTTACATCTTGTCACGCCCTTCAAAATGGTCACTAAAACCTTGTGACGGTACATATTGTCGCCAAGACGACAACATTGCGGTACATCTTGTCGCCAAGACGACAATATGTTCCTCTACTGACTATACACATTGTCGCCTACCTAATAATTATGATTTATATTGTTAGAGAGGAGCTGAGTAATGGTGTTTAACGTCCCAGTAAAGAATATTTCACTTATATCGAGACGTCGCAAGCTATAGGCGAAACTTTGCCAAAATTTTGCCTGTGTGTTGCGCTGATGGCATTTTACAGCATGGTTCTTTCTCTTCCACGCTTGCCATGACACGGGACCTCGTTTTTTTAGGTTCCTATCCGAAAGAAACGTGACTTTCATTTCGCAATACCGAGTGCTTGGCGAAAGAACAGTCACTACCCAATTTCAAGTATTGGGTCAGACCCGGGCGGGGTTCGAACCCTACGATCTTCCACCTACGGAGCGAGCACTCTACCATTATATTGTTAGAGATGATAATGGTGATTGTATTTGAATATTCACAAAAAGGCAAATAGAATCCAAAATGCTTTTACTTTCACTAACCCTAACCTTAGTACATACTGTAAGACACTGTAACTCAACTTATGTACTGGTTATATAATATGTACCCCCTCTCTCTCTCTCTCTCTCTCTCTCTCTCTCTCTCTCTCTCTCTCTCTCTCTCTCTCTCTCTCTCTCTCTCTCTCTCTCCAAATGCTTAAATCCCTGTAAATATTTAGGTCTTTTACGGAATAGCTATTGCCCTTTGTAATGTCAAAATGACAATATTCAATTTATTATCCTGCAAAACATAGAGAGGACCTGGTCGAAACGCCGATAGGATGCATTACAGAAAAAAATCAATCTGACTTATGATTTTGATCTATTTTTTATGCTAAGACATGCAGCCCCTAATCCACACGCGTACGATAATGCTGAATTTACACTATTATATACATATAAAAAAAACCATGTATTTGTTTCATATAAAGGGTTGGGCATAAAGTATTTTGATCGTGATCATCAAATTTAGAAACTGTAAGGTGTAAAAGTTTTTTCTTATATATTCATTTATAAAAATTATATTGTCCGAAATTCCTGATTTTTTAAAAATATTTTTAAGAAATTTCACACGAAGAATGATGCTAGTTTATAATACCTGTTTAGAGCACAGCATCAGTTTACGATTTTTTGGCATTACAAAAAAACGGCTAATCTAACTAAAACAATATTTGATCGATTTTAAATACTTTTTTTTGGTCATACAAACACTTTCAAAATCACTTTTATTGTATAAAAAGAGGTGTTAATAGTTAAACTTTCACTTAATCCCAAAAGATGACAGGATTTATGAACAAGTGCTAACATCTATTCATAAAGCAACAGATTGCGTTGCCCTTTGACAAAAGAACTCGTATTATCAGTCAAGTCACCGCTATTCAGTAAGCATTTCTTGACCAATTTAAACCAAATTTACTGTATAGGTATCTTTTGATGTTGTCTTGAATGGGTTTGGTAATTAACATATTTCTGCTGGCTTTTGACAGAATTATGACTATGAAATATTAATTAGCCTTTCCTACTACTCCAAAGTCTACATATCGAAGTTTACTCTTTAGGTATATATTAAATCGTGAATAAGTTCAACATGTTCCGTTGCCTAATGTCCGAGTTATGGCCTTTGATATTAAATATTTTTACACTACCTTGCTACCACTCTTCAGTATTTAATAGGAGGAGAGTCAACTAACTTCAACGAGAAAAAGTGACTGCGTTAAGCTAATTTATGACTAATATACTATTTATATTTTGCGCAAATATTTAATATAATTGGGGAACATATTACATGTCATTAGCCTTTACTGAAACAGGCAATTTTTTTTTTCTAAAAAACATTAGCCTTTTTATAATTTCATGGATTTAAGTCAAGGTTATATGCTCATGACAAAAATTAAATGTTAAAATATCCGCTTTTGTATCTGCCTCTTATTACTACAGTACCTTTTCTATCATTTGTGGGATTTGCGTTTACGCCAAAGTAAAGATTATTTCACTCTCTAGTTTAAAAAAAAACTAAGTATCAGGAGAAAACCACCGACCTCCGACAAGCGAGCTGGTAAATTTTCTCCCGACAGTCTCTGCTAGAGTGATTTGCAAAACTAGGCTGTGAAAGAAATCTTTCGCAAAAACTTCCATTCTATCTATAAATCCAAATATTAATAAGGAGAAAACAGGTACAACTGTACCTTTACCTAAATAACTTTGCTTATTCATCATAGCTTTCGTTCCACAAGTAACATAATACGTGTTTGTTAATTATTCAACATCCAATTTTTTTGTTTTATCTAAAAAAAATCCAAGAAAATGATAAATCACAATCATTTGATAAACATACTATTGATTGTTTGTATCGATATCTTTTCTGGCAACGTATGTAATTTCATTTTTAAACGCATGACCCATTAGCATAAACTAAGCATATATAATAACATTATGTATTTTATTTAGGTGGAAAGCAGAGGATTCGGGCCTAGAGAAGCTTTCATTTTTCCAAAATTTTCAACAGTCATCTTGATAAGATATGGACATTACCCCATTCCTTTAACATTTAAACGTTCAAATTAATAGATATGTAGTTTATCTCTTTTATATGTTTGTTCCGTTTTATTGCCCCTAGGTCAGTTAAACATCAATCGAAACATTATTTATGGTGAAAAAGGTACAAATGTTCATGACACATATTGTCAACGGCGTCAAAATGTGCCAATATTTGATGTTAATTTTGTCGCCCATTCTGCAGGAAAAAGAAAGGGCTCATCTCGATTTATCTTGTTACCGGAAACAATATGTACCAATGGGCGCAATATGTACAGTTATTGTAGGTACATATTGTCGCCGAACATATTGTCGTCGGCGACAATATGTACAGGAGCGACAATATATGCCGTCACAGACCGTACATATTGTCATTGTTGACCCATATAATATTGTTTACAATGCTGGAGTTTATGATGATGGTTATTATGATGATGGTGATTGCATGTATAATGAGAGACATATCAAGACTTATTGTACACAAAAGCATCACTATACTTCCAGTAAACAGCAATTACTAAACAATTCTTAAATGTGACTTGGCTTTTTTTTACCAAGATATCCTTTAATGTTATATGAATGATTAACATCTGGTGAAAACTGAGAATAAAGCATTGGCTAGTATAGAATTCATGCTGAAAAGGTACAAATGCTCGGATAATTAAATATACCGCGTGGAACTCTAGACAGGCAGATTATCAGTGGGTCCCTATGAAGTTAACATTTTTAAGGTAAATTCTTCTTGAAAAGTCAAATAAAAATGCGTTATATATCAAGATTTTATTTATTTAAATATTTGGTTGTTTTTATTGCACATCAAAAAGCTACTATTATGTCTCCATATCGTTATGTTCAATATGTTTACCCGCAGTACAAAGCAGGAGGGTCAGTACAACAATGATGAACTCGAATGGAAGGTGACTGACAATGATTAATACATATTTGCCTATTACAAAACTTACTATCATCGCTCTAGAACTGATGTCCCAATTCCACACGGCAATAATTGTGTTGAGTAATAATGTTGTACACCCCAGTCAAGAGTGTTTCACTTTTATATAGAGGTCAGTTCTAGGATGGTGGAAGGAATCAGAGTGTCCGGAGAAAACCAACTACCCTCGGGCAAGCGAACCAACAAACATATGTCCAAGTGAGATTCGAGAGAGGAACTGTAATCTGTAGACGATTGAAGAACATTATAGAATATTTATAAGAATATTTATATGACATTTATTTTTAGTAGAATGATTTGTCAAATTGTATTTTAATAATATTATTATTTATTTATAATTAAAAATAATAATGATAATAAAATGATGAAAATATTCTCTTCCCCCCTCTCTCTCTCTCTCTCTCTCTCTCTCTCTCTCTCTCTCTTGCTTAAGTTTCAACCCGAGGGAGTAGAGGAGGCGAGAGAGAGAGAGAGAGGAGAGAGAGAGAGAGAGAGAGAGAGAGAGAGAGAGAGATAGAGAGAGAGAGAGAGAGAGAGAGAAATAAAATGCTGCTAGTTTGACTCATGGACAACGTATAAAACTAATTGAAACATTCACATTTCCATGACATCAATTTCAAAAAAAAAAATTTTTTTTCGAAACATCATTTGTGGTGATAGTATCAATATAATTGCCGGTTCCAATATGTGCCGACATGTAATGTGCATATTGTCGCCCATTTTGCAGGAAAATAAAAGCCTCATCTCGGTACTTATTGTCGCCGGCGTCAATATGTACCGATCGGAGACGGTATATATAGTCATTGTCGGTACATATTGTCGTCGGCGACAATATATACAGGGACGATAATATGTACCGTTACAAGACAAAATGTAATATTCTATATCATCATACCGAGATAATGTGATATTTTATAACATCATATCGACATAATGTAATATTTTATAACATCATATCGACAAAATGTAATATTTTATAACATCATATCGACATATTGTAATATTTTATAACGTTATGCCGACAAAATGTAATATTCTATGACGTCATGCCAACATTATGAAATATTTTATATCATCTTGTCGATATATTGTGAAAATTCATATGTTCTTGTCAACATAATGTAATAATTCTTATTACACATAATCAGTGGCATAAAAGCGCACTTTTTATCGACAAAATGGGAATTGAATTATCACAACATGATGACATGTTGATATAAATAAGAAGTCATGTCGATATAATTATGTCAACATGTTAATATATTTACTACGATATGTCGACATATTGCTATAAATCATGCTGTTAAGTCAATATAAAGTACATTATTATCTCAACATGTCGATGGCAGCTCTATGCCACCATAATGGTGGCTTATTTCTGACATCGACATAATTTTAGTCGACATAAAATTACCTCGACTTGTCGACTTAATATCTTGACAAGTCAAGATAATATCATGGAAAGTTGTGATACCAAAATGAAAGTTGAGATAAGTAATACGACATACCGCGCTACTTATGTTGACCAGTCGTGATAATTATCTCGGTATCTCGACTCATTTTTATCGCGGCAAGTCGTGTTACTTATCTCAACTTTTTATTTTGGTATCACAACTTTCCATGATAATTATGGTGGCTTATTTCTGACATCGACATAAATTTAGTCGACATAAAATTATCACGACTTGTCGACTTAATATCTTGACAATTCGAGATAATATCATGGAAAGTTGTGATACCAAAATAAAAAGTTGAGATATATAACGCGACATGTCGCGATACTTATGTTGACCAGTCGTGATAATTATCTCGATATCTCGACTTATTTTTATCGCGACAAGTCGTGTTACTTATCTCAACTTTTTATGTTGGTATCACAACTTTCCATGATAATATCTTGACTTGTCAAGATATCAAGTCGACATGTCGAGATATTAAGTCGACATGTTCAGATAATTTTATGTCGACTAAAATTATGTCGATGTCAGAAATAAGCCACCATAGATAATATCTTGACTTGTCAAAATATTAAGTCGACAAGTCGAGGTAATTTTATGTCGATTAAAATTATGTCGATGTCAGAAATAAGCCACCATAACATTCAACTAACCAATATTAATCTTCACTCGGCGTTTCCATGGAAATGACAATAACATAACAATGATGAATGTTAACAGTAATAACAGGTGAATGGTTTTAATCAATTATAACCTTATCCGTATCATAGTGTTCCGTAATTCTGATGTTGTAATGTTGTTTAACGTCGCATCAGCAATTTTTACAGCTAATTGCGACAAGAGCAAAATTATTAATATCTATGGATTAATCTTAGAACAAGTTCGTGTATGCGTGTGATGTGCAAGTGTGCATATTGGTATGTCATGTACAAACGCGTCTCTCTCTCTCTCTCTCTCTCTCTCTCTCTCTCTCTCTCTCTCAAAGTTACAATTTTAACAGAAACGATTGGGCATAGCTAGAATATCTTCTATTAAAAATCAAACAGCGTCACTTTATATATATATATATATATATATATATATATATATATATATATATATATATATATATATATATATATATATATATATATATATTCAAAATTTTGAGTTTCTAGAAACAACAGTTATACAGTAAACGTTTTACCTAAAAAGGTATATGAGATAGTTAGTGTTTTTTTTTGTTTCAAAGATCACCCAATCGCGCCCCTGGATAAGGACATACGATCGTTCTTAATATTCTCAGTAATATACACAGTTACAATTTTACCGGAAACAGTAAGTAAAAGGCGGAATCTTTGTTCAAAATTGATTTAATAGCGTCCAGGAAGTCTTAATACTAAATATCTAGCTGCATCGGTAAAAGAGTTAAATTTTCCCCGGTAACAGTAACGGATATCTGAAAATTTTGTTCAAAATTGATTATAACGCGCCATTGGATATATGTATACGAAATTTGGAGAGTCTAGCTTTAACGGTTAAAGAGTTAAAATTTTACCGGAAACGGTAAAGGATAACGGTAAATTTGTTCAAAATTGATTATATCGCGCCATTAGATATCTGTATACGAAATTTAAAGCTTCTAGCATCAATGGTAAAAGAGTTACAATTTTACCGGAAAAGGTAAAAGATAGCGGAAAATTTCTTCAAAATTGACTATATCACGCCATTGGATATCTGTATACGAAATTTGGAGCTTCTAACTTCAAAGTTAAAAGAGTTACAATTTTACCGGAAACGGTAAGGTATAGCGGGAAATTTGCTTCGAAATTCATTCAATCTCCCCATTGGATATCTGTATAAGAAATTTGAAGCTTCTAGCTTCAACGGTTAAAGAGTTACATTTCTACCGGAAACGGTGGGCAATAGCGGAAAAAATTGTTCGAAATTGACTATATCACGCCATTAGATATCTGTATACGAAATTTGAAGCTTCTACCTTCAACGGTAAAAGAGTTACAATTTTACCGGAAACGGTTGACAATAGCGGGAAATTTTGATCAAAATTTACTAAATCGCGACTTTGGATATCTGTGTACGAAATTAGGAACTTCTACCTTTAACAGTAAAAGAGGTACAATTTTATCGGAAACGGTGAAGGATAGCGGGAAATCTTGTTCGAAATTGACTATATCGCGCCATTGGATATCTGTATACGAAATTTGGAGCTTCTAGCTTCAACGGTAAAAGAGTTTCAATTTTACCGGAAACGGTAAGGGATAGCGGGAAATTTGCTTCGAAATTCATTTAATCGCTTCATTGGATATATGTTTAAGAAATTTGAAGCTTCTAGCTTCAATGGTAAAAGAGTTACAATTTTACCGGAAACGGTAGACGATAGCGGGAAATTTTGTTCAAAATTGACTATATCGCGCCATTGGATATCTGTATACGAAATTTAAAGCTTCTAGCTTCAATGGTAAAAGAGTTACAATTTTACCGGAAATGGTAAAAGATAGCGGAAAATTTGCTTCAAAATTGACTATATCACGCCATTGGATATCTGTATACGAAATTTGGAGCTTCTAACTTCAAAGTTAAAAGAGTTACAATATTACCGGAAACGGCAAGGTATAGCGGGAAATTTGCTTCGAAATTAATTCAATCTCCCCATTGGATATCTGTATAAGAAATTTGAAGCTTCTAGCTTCAACGGTTAAAGAGTTACAATTTCACCGGTAACGATGGACGAAAGCGGGAAAAATTGTTCAAAATTGACTATATCACGCCATTGGATATCTGTATACGAAATTTGTAGCTTCTACTTTCAACGGTAAGAGAGTTACAATTTTACCGAAAACGGTGGACAATAGCGAGAAATTTTGTTAAAAATTGACTTTATCGCGCCATTGGATATCTGTATACGAAATCTGGAACTTCTACCTCCAACGGTAAAAGAGGTACACTTTTATCGGAAACGATAAAGGATAGCGGGAAATTTTGTTCGAAATTGACTATATCGCGCCATTGGATATCGGCATACGAAATTTGGAGCTTCTAGCTTCAACGTTAAAAGAGTTACAATTTTACCGGAAACGGTAAGGGATAGCGGGAAATTTGCTTCGAAGTTCATTTAATCGCCCCATTTTATATCTGTATAAGAAATTTGAAGCTTCAAGCTTTAAAAGAATAAAGAGTTACAATTTTACCGGAAACAGTAAAAGATAGCGGCAAATTTTGTTCAAAATTCACTATATCGCGCCATTGGATTTATGTATTCAAAATTTGGAACTATTAGCGCCAACAGTAAAAAAGGTAAAAAATTACCGGAAACGGTAAAAGATAACGGGAAATTATGTTCAAAATTGATTATATCGCACCATTGGATATCTGTATACGAAATTTGGAGTTTCTAGCTTCAACGGTTAAAGAGTTACAATTTTACCGGAAACGGTAAAAAATAGCGGCAAATTTGTTTCGAAATCCATTTAATCGCCTCATTAGATATCTGTAAAAGAAATTTGAAGCCTTTAGCTTCAAGGGTAAAAGAGTTACAATTTTATCGGAAACGATAAAGAATAGCGGAAAGTTTTGTCCAAAATTGACTATATCGCGCCATTGGATATCCGTATATGAAATTTGAAGCTTCTAACTTCAGCGGTAAAAGAGTTACAATTTTACCGGAAACGGTAAGGTACAGCGGGAAATTTGCTTCGAAATTCTATCAACCGCTTCACTGGATATATGTATAAGAAATTTGAAGATTCTAGCTTCAACGGTTAAAGAGTTACATTTCTACCGGAAACGGTGGGCAATAGCGGAAAAAATTGTTCGAAATTGACTATATCACGCCATTAGATATCTGTATACGAAATTTGAAGCTTCTACCTTCAACGGTAAAAGAGTTACAATTTTACCGGAAACGGTGGACAATAGCGGGAAATTTTGATCAAAATTTACTAAATCGCGACTTTGGATATCTGTGTACGAAATTAGGAACTTCTACCTTTAACAGTAAAAGAGGTACAATTTTATCGGAAACGGTGAAGGATAGCGGGAAATCTTGTTCGAAATTGACTATATTGCGCCATTGGATATCTGTATACGAAATTTAAAGCTTCTAGCTTCAATGGTAAAAGAGTTACAATTTTACCGGAAACGGAAGACGATAGCGGGAAATTTTGTTCAAAATTGACTATATCGCGCCATTAGATATCTGTATACGAAATTTAAAGCTTCTAGCTTCAATGGTAAAAGAGTTACAATTTTACCGGAAACGGTGGACGATAGCGGGAAATTTTGTTCAAAATTGACTATATCGCGCCATTGGATATCTGTATACGAAATTTAAAGCTTCTAGCTTCAATGGTAAAAGAGTTACAATTTTACCGGAAACGGTAGACGATAGCGGGAAATCATGTTCAAAATTGACTATATCGCGCCATTGGATATCGGCATACGAAATTTGGAGCTTCTAGCTTCAACGTTAAAAGAGTTACAATTTTACCGGAAACGGTAAGGGATAGCGGGAAATTTGCTTCGAAGTTCATTTAATCGCCCCATTTTATATCTGTATAAGAAATTTGAAGCTTCAAGCTTTAAAAGAATAAAGAGTTACAATTTTACCGGAAACAGTAAAAGATAGCGGCAAATTTTGTTCAAAATTCACTATATCGCGCCATTGGATTTATGTATTCAAAATTTGGAACTATTAGCGCCAACAGTAAAAAAGGTAAAAAATTACCGGAAACGGTAAAAGATAACGGGAAATTATGTTCAAAATTGATTAT
Source organism: Tegillarca granosa (assembly GCA_029721355.1). Classification (NCBI taxonomy): domain Eukaryota; kingdom Metazoa; phylum Mollusca; class Bivalvia; order Arcoida; family Arcidae; genus Tegillarca; species Tegillarca granosa. The sequence goes on from CM056607.1 coordinate 33,233,706, forward strand.
ATCGCACCATTGGATATCTGTATACGAAATTTGGAGTTTCTAGCTTCAACGGTTAAAGAGTTACAATTTTACCGGAAACGGTAAAAAATAGCGGCAAATTTGTTTCGAAATCCATTTAATCGCCTCATTAGATATCTGTAAAAGAAATTTGAAGCCTTTAGCTTCAAGGGTAAAAGAGTTACAATTTTATCGGAAACGATAAAGAATAGCGGAAAGTTTTGTCCAAAATTGACTATATCGCGCCATTGGATATCCGTATATGAAATTTGAAGCTTCTAACTTCAGCGGTAAAAGAGTTACAATTTTACCGGAAACGGTAAGGTACAGCGGGAAATTTGCTTCGAAATTCTATCAACCGCTTCACTGGATATATGTATAAGAAATTTGAAGATTCTAGCTTCAACGGTTAAAGAGTTACATTTCTACCGGAAACGGTGGGCAATAGCGGAAAAAATTGTTCGAAATTGACTATATCACGCCATTAGATATCTGTATACGAAATTTGAAGCTTCTACCTTCAACGGTAAAAGAGTTACAATTTTACCGGAAACGGTGGACAATAGCGGGAAATTTTGATCAAAATTTACTAAATCGCGACTTTGGATATCTGTGTACGAAATTAGGAACTTCTACCTTTAACAGTAAAAGAGGTACAATTTTATCGGAAACGGTGAAGGATAGCGGGAAATCTTGTTCGAAATTGACTATATTGCGCCATTGGATATCTGTATACGAAATTTAAAGCTTCTAGCTTCAATGGTAAAAGAGTTACAATTTTACCGGAAACGGAAGACGATAGCGGGAAATTTTGTTCAAAATTGACTATATCGCGCCATTAGATATCTGTATACGAAATTTAAAGCTTCTAGCTTCAATGGTAAAAGAGTTACAATTTTACCGGAAACGGTGGACGATAGCGGGAAATTTTGTTCAAAATTGACTATATCGCGCCATTGGATATCTGTATACGAAATTTAAAGCTTCTAGCTTCAATGGTAAAAGAGTTACAATTTTACCGGAAACGGTAAAGGATAGCGGGAAATCATGTTCAAAATTGACTATATCGCGCCATTGGATATCGGCATACGAAATTTGGAGCTTCTAGCTTCAACGTTAAAAGAGTTACAATTTTACCGGAAACGGTAAGGGATAGCGGGAAATTTGCTTCGAAGTTCATTTAATCGCCCCATTTTATATCTGTATAAGAAATTTGAAGCTTCAAGCTTTAAAAGAATAAAGAGTTACAATTTTACCGGAAACAGTAAAAGATAGCGGCAAATTTTGTTCAAAATTCACTATATCGCGCCATTGGATTTATGTATTCAAAATTTGGAACTATTAGCGCCAACAGTAAAAAAGGTAAAAAATTACCGGAAACGGTAAAAGATAACGGGAAATTATGTTCAAAATTGATTATATCGCACCATTGGATATCTGTATACGAAATTTGGAGTTTCTAGCTTCAACGGTTAAAGAGTTACAATTTTACCGGAAACGGTAAAAATAGCGGCAAATTTGCTTCGAAATTTATTTAATCGCCTCATTGGATATCTGTAAAAGAAATTTGAAGCCTTTAGCTTCAAGGGTAAAAGAGTTACAATTTTATCGGAAACGATAAAGAATAGCGGAAAGTTTTGTCCAAAATTGACTATATCGCGCCATTGGATATCCGTATATGAAATTTGAAGCTTCTAACTTCAGCGGTAAAAGAGTTACAATTTTACCGGAAACGGTAAGGTACAGCGGGAAATTTGCTTCGAAATTCTATCAACCGCTTCACTGGATATATGTATAAGAAATTTGAAGATTCTAGCTTCAACGGTTAAAGAGTTACATTTCTACCGGAAACGGTGGGCAATAGCGGAAAAAATTTTAAATTGTTCGAAATTGACTATATCACGCATTAGATATCTGTATACGAAATTTGAAGCTTCTACCTTCAACGGTAAAAGAGTTACAATTTTACCGGAAACGGTGGACAATAGCGGGAAATTTTGATCAAAATTTACTAAATCGCGACTTTGGATATCTGTGTACGAAATTAGGAACTTCTACCTTTAACAGTAAAAGAGGCACAATTTTATCGGAAACGGTAAAGGATAGCGGGAAATCTTGTTCGAAATTGACTATATCGCGCCATTGGATATCTGTATACGAAATTTGGAGCTTCTAGCTTCAACGGTAAAAGAGTTTCAATTTTACCGGAAACGGTAAGGGATAGCGGGAAATTTGCTTCGAAATTCATTTAATCGCTTCATTGGATATATGTTTAAGAAATTTGAAGCTTCTAGCTTCAATGGTAAAAGAGTTACAATTTTACCGGAAACGGTGGACGATTGCGGGAAATTTTGTTCAAAATTGACTATATTGCGCCATTGGATATCTGTATACGAAATTTGGAGCTTCTAACTTTTACGGTGAAAGAGGAACAATTTTATTCGAAACGGAGGACAATAGCGAGAAATTTTGTTAAAAATTGACTATATCGCGCCATTGGATATTTGTATACGAAATCTGGAACTTCTACCTTTAACGGTAAAAGAGGTACTATTTTATCGGAAACGTTAAAGGATAGCGGGAAATCTTGTTTGAAATTGACTATAAGAAAATTGAAGCTTCTAGCTTTAAGGGTTAAAGAGTTACAATTTTACCGGAAACGGTAGACGATAGCGGGAAAAACTGTTCAAATTTGACTATATCACGTCATTGGATATCTGTATACGAAATTTGAAGCTTCTAGCTTCACGGTAAAAGAGTTACAACTTTACCAGAAACGGTGAAAGATATCGGCAAATTTTGTTCTAAAATGATAATAACGCGCCATTGGATATTGGTGTTCAAAATTTGGAGCTTCTAGCTTCAACGGTAAAAGGGTTACAATTTAACCGGAAACGGTAACGGATGGCGGGAAATTTGGTCAAAATTGATTAAAACGTGCCATTGGATATCTGTATACGAAATTTAGAGCTTTAGCTTCAGTGGTTAAAGGGTTACAATTTTACCGGAAACGGTGGAAGAAATTTTTTTTTCAAAATTGTTTATATCGCACCATTTGATATCTGTATACGAAATTTGGAGCTTCTAGCTCAAACTCTAAAAGAGTTACAATTTGACCGGAAACGGTAAAGGATAGCTTTTTTTTCAAGTTATGAATCGATAAACTTGTTAAACACGCATTTATTCCTTATCATTCAATTTTAAACACTTAAATTGCACTTGCGTACTAAACTAAAAAGATCTCGTGAGATAACGTTATTTTGTATTCTGTATTGCAGTATGATATAACCGAATTATCCCGTCATTCTTATTATTCAAAAATTATTAAATTGATTTAAAAAAAATTAAAATAATGATAATAATAAAAACCCAGAAAAACAACTTCGGGTGAAAATGCCCGCAATCAAGCCCTTGTAATGATTTGGAATGCATAGGAGACACTAATAAATGCATTATGGCGACGTTTCCAACAATTCGATAGTACAAGAGACCGCCCCAGATGGAATATCCCGCTTACATTGCCATTGCCAAAGGTAGTCTCGTCTTATCTGAGGTAGGTTGAAGAAAAATGACAAGCATATAAGAAATTGTTGGCTAACTGCGACTTTTACAGCGAGAAGTATCACAGTTTTGCGAAAAATAAGTGGAAGAACTTTCAGAAATCGTCTATCTGAACGCCGCATCAACATAGTATAGCTACCCGCTTAATTCTCCAACAGCGTCATCATGACGTACGTCTTGTTTGGTGCAGGAGACATCTACGCGTTACTGGACGTGACTGGGGACGTATTTTATTTAAGAAATAAGGTAATTTTACAACGTCTTTATGACTTGCAAAGTATAATGGGCTGTCACAATTTGTATAAAAGGCGTCACTGAGCACGTTGAGTACCGTCTTTATGAAATTGCAAAGTATAGCCGACGTCAAGTACTTTATTTAAACAAAAATAATGTATTGTAAATATTCAGATATAAAACTGGGTTTCATTTGGACAGCAGTGACGGTCACTAAAGGGTGTGTGGTAACTGTAGTGTCCGAGAAAGTTACCAAGACAATTGTGTCGTGCAACGTCGTCCATTCGGTGGTAGAAGTGTAACAGCCTTGGGAGGTATGTCGGCGAATGGTAGAACTTCTTTAGCGGTCATTGATAAAACTTTAAATTGGTGCACGTTGTTGCGATGAAATATTTCAAATTTATGTCGTTCCAAATAATTTAATTTCTAAATTCGGTTATATATTACTGCAGTACAAAATTAAAGTATACTCACGCGCTCGTTTTTTCCGGGTTATACTCTAATAAACTCCGCACCAATAGGAACGTTAAACGTGAAGTGTGTTGCTTATGTCTAGGCCCATTTCATTGGCTAGAATTGTTTGTTGAAATTGATGACATTTCCAACGCAAAGAAAATTAAATTTCAATCATTTTCAATCATTCAGAAAAAGAAAAAATTAAACAAAATATTGTTTAATGTTTCAGTCATAGTGTTTAACTTAAATCATAAAAAATAACATGTGTTTTTACGATTTTATTGAATCAATACCTAAAAACGGTGTGTGCACTTTTTCATGACACGCGTTTTTCAGGTTATGACTCAATAAACTTGTTAAAACACAAGTTATTCCTTAATTGTTCAACAAAAAATCTTAACGTTGCAATATGGCAATGCCCAATGTCGCAAGCATTGGAACTGACCATCTTCGGCGACAAAATGTGAATGTGCTAACCTGGCCAGCAATGTCACCTGATCTATCAACAATACAGCATGTTTGGAATGAAATGGAACGGCGTCTATGTCAATTGCAAAATCAGCCGTTGACTTTGATTAAATTTTACCGTTTAATAACTTGAAGAGGGATTTTTTTCAACACCCTTTATTAGGTCAATGAGGCACCGATGCATTGCTTGCATTAATGCAAAAGGTGGGCATACCCGGTACTGACTTTGTGAATTAAAAAATTTGGTTTGGAGGTTATTAAATTTTGCCAATTCGTTGCGATGAAATCGGTGGTATGCAAAAGATTCTGCATGGATTATGCCTTTTTAAATTCTTGAAAAAAATTGGATGTTGATTTAAAAATAAATTTTTGTCATGCCAAGTATACAAAAGGCATATAGAGCTGTTCAACCGTTGCAAATTTTCAATTTTACCAAGAATGGCAAAAAATTGTACGGAAATCGCCAATCCGCGCCTGTAAATATTCATAAACTTATCAGAATCTTGCTACGGTTGGAAATTTGCAACTTACTCGTGATAACATTTAATGGTAAACTTCTTTTTGAAATCATCGAACTTCGTTTTGATATTTTCATCCAAAATTCAGATATCCTTAATCTAACAATTATTAAACAAAATATTTTACTGCCTTTAGGGGAGTATATATAAGAATCACCATGTCTGTCCCAATATCATATAAGCCCCAATTAGTTCCCACACCTAAAGATAAAAGCTAGCTTAAAGATTTTGAAATAAACAGTTTTAGCTTGCGCTTAATGTTTGAATGTTGCTGGAAACAGTTTCGTATTATAGGAACTCATTGGCAACTACAAATAGACCAACTGAAATACACGCAAATCATGGTAGCCGGGAAATGGGACATGTAGCTTGTGTTTATTTTGGTCAAAATGACGCATAACAGTTTTTGTCAAACATTTGATTTGTGTTTCACGCCTATATTAGCTATTCGTGATCGATTCCATCCTAAGCCGATGCAAAAGTTTAATATTGTAAGAGTTACCCCTCTTTGTATATACATGTATCATAGTATTATGTATGGCTAACGTCGTATTACTAATATGGTAACTTTTTAATAAATATTTCCGTAATTTTCAAATGTAAATAAATATAATTATTTTATCTTTTATATGAATATTGAAAGAGCTGTATGCATACTGATTCGCGCTTTCTTAGATTTATGTGAAACTGAAAAAATAATCTGGTTTTACTCAATCAATTTTCATTTATCTTAAAACTAAACAGTTGAAGTTCAAGCGAATATTTCCTTGTATAACTTTGAGAAATTCTCATTCGTGTATGCATGTTATTGTTAAAAGGGAAATATTCGACAAAACTTCTTCAGTGGAAACATTTGTTTTTATATACAGATTTGATAGTAATCTTGAATGTTGCCGCATGTCGATTTCAGTTACTACTAGGAAGTAAGTGTTAGTTCCCACAATTTTTCCTCTTAATTTTTATCATTTCATTCATTAGTTGATTATTGGTTGCAAAATTATTAGAATCCTCGGTCACACAGAAGGTAAAGCTGGTTTATGTACCTTAAAATGCATTAAGCAGGAGAGATATTTTACATTCTAAGGTCACCAGCGATTCAAGTAAATGCTAGTAATACGTCTTTGTATATCTTTTAACTTTTTTGTTTGACAAACTTAGCTGTTTACTATTCATTGTTGTTCATAGCAATATTTGTTTTATTTTATGTCATATGTATTTAATTAAATTTAATTAAATTAAATTTAATTCAATTCAATTCAATTTAATTTAATTTAATTTAATTTAATTTAATTTAATTTAATTTAATTTAATTTAATTTCATTTCATTTCATTTCATTTCATTTAATTTCGTTTCATTTTTAGTTTATTTTTAGTTTTATATAATCCAGAAATCTCTGTGAAAAATCCGGCCTATTAGAGGCAAAAAAATAGCAGATGACCTTAACCATTACTGTTCAATTTTAATTTTAATTTTGTTTTAAATCTTAGCCTCTATGTACTGGATACCACCTCCCCTCCCCCTTGATTACAAGGATGTGTTTTACTAGCATAAAGTGAAAATTTAAAAAATTGCTTAAAGATTTCCACTAAATTGCTAGAGTTATCTCTCTTGGTATACGCCATGGTATTATAAATGTATGGCTGTCAATGGGCGTATCACTGTTGTGAAAACGTCGTTGCAGGTAACTTTCAACTTTTTTTAAAATCAAAATGTTCTAATATAAAAAGAATATTTTAAAATAGGAGGGTTTTTCAAATAATTTGCATGCATGTGCACCGATTTGTATCTCAGTTTAATTGAGCCATTTTTAATGTGACTGGTACGGCATTCGTTTTACGCACCCGGGTTCTACCTCAAAACAAACCAGCATCAGTTAAGCTGAATATGTTTTACTGTTAATAATTTTTTTGAAGTTGAGGAAATTTCTAGTCAATAAATGGTTGTTAAAATTTGATGCGATCTGACCAAACTCCCACTGATAAAACGTGATGTTAGGTAAGAATCCGCGCGTTACGACATGTTTACATAGCTATGATAAATGTCATGTCGTAACCTTTTTTTAACCTTTTTTAAATTTTCTGAAAGATATATTAAAAATAACAACATGACACAAAAATGATGAATAGTTATAGTATTCCATCGATCAAATCTGTAGAAAAAACACGTGGGATTGAATAAGCATTAATTCGCTTTTAAATCAAAATGCTTAAACATAAAGTAAAAATGTGAAAATTAAAAAAATCATCTCTTCTTCTTCTTCTTATTTTTCCTTCTCTCTTCTTATTATTATATTATTATCGTCTTCTTCTCATTACTATTATTATTATTATTTCGTCTTTTTCTTCTGATTATTATTATTATTATTGTTATTATTATTATTATTATTATTATCGACAATCACAGAATCAGTTCGACTATCATTATTTATATTACTGATTATTTCAGTGTTATCTGTTTTATGTAGTGGGTTGTCTTATTTATCAGTGTAAATTTTAAATAATTTTACTGATAAATATAACGATTTACAATATTTATTAATATATATGATAACGGAAACCTGTCTGTAAGTGTCAACTTACGAGCACAGATTACCTTTATAATCAGGTGGTCCTATATTTCGCTGGTCTTTATATACAGGTTCAATATACAATTTAAATATTTATTTGTTTTTGACTGTGTAATTCGATATGTAGATTAATGATTTTAAAACTGAAAATTCAACATTCAGAAAACTGTACATTTCTTTAACATAATGCAATGATAGAATTATTACATGTATTATTATTATTATTACTATTATTATTATTATTATTATAAAGTATCTTTACATTAGATGATGATGATGATGATGATTATTATTATTATTATTATTATTATTATTATTATCATACAAAACAAAACAACACTGGTAAGCTACATCGGACGTATTCAGCTAAAGTTTTTAATTAAATCCTTAGCCACACGATCTCCAGGTTTTCCTTGTTTTTTTCCGAAAAGACAAGAATATGTCTCTGCCTGTAAATTGGTTGAGTTCCTTTTTATTTGAAGAGCAACACCGAATTTTTCTGCTAGATTGTTTAAAACTTCTTAACTGATTATGAAAATAGGTGATTTTCAAGTAACGCACTGAACTGTTTTCTGGCAAATCTTGATGTAAAGTAAATGAATTTCACCCTGTAACCCGGATTTTGCAATGAATTTTACTTGTGAATGTTCCCTTTCAGATTTGAAATCTATCATATTTATGCTGAAGGTATATCCCATGGATGGCATGCGCAATCGAGGCACTTTCTTGTTCTTTAATTCTGATTGTGTATAGCTATGTTTGTTTTTTTTACGATATTTTTGGTCTAATTTATTGCATTCTAGAAATCCTTTTCTTTGAACAATTTGTTATTTATTTTTATTTATGTTTCTAGCTTGAGTGTTTTCATAAATTAAAAAACTTCAAATCAAGGAAACGAGGAGTGTTTAGTTTGGTAGTATTCCAGTATATTTGGTGACAGTCTAGATATGGTGACGTTATCCAGTATACTACAGTCTCCAGTCCAGGCCCTATTGAGACCTGCGATGTGGGTACCAGGGATTAAATCCTTACACTCTCACCATGAAACGTGAGTTCTATAAATACAGTAAAACCTGTATATTAAAACCACCTGCGGTACCTACCAGTTATGAGCTTTATAGATTGGTGGTCTTTATTGTTATATAGATTTTTTTTTTGTTGAATATGAAGCCAGTGGGCATTTAAAAACTGGTCTTAGTGAACATGTGGTCGTTTTACAGAGATTCCATTTAATCGAGCCTGAATCATTGGGACCTTCAAACACAGATACCGGTCTTAATCAACAAGTGTTCTTCATATAGAAGTTCTATTTGGTTGAAATGCGAAGCTAAAGGACCTCAATGTCCACTTGTCTTAATAGACAGGTGGACATTATATACAGGTGCTCGCTATGGCAAATTTTACACGATAATTCCTTTCAAACATTTCCGAAAAAACTAAAATATAAGGACCATTAAACATTGGTCTTAATAAACAGGTGGTCTTTATACAGAAGTTCTATTAGGTTGAAATATGAAGCAAAAGGACCTCGAAACACTGTTCTTAATAGACAGTTGAGCAGTATATACAGGTGGTCGCTATAAAAGGTTTTACATTTTTATTCTTTTCTAACACTTGTACCTATATTATATAGAAATACGATTTCTTGCTCGTTCAATGTGTCTCGGCATTTAGAAATGAAAGTCACGGGATCCTTTGAAGGAAACCATAAAAACCGATGTCACATATCACGGTAGGCGTGGTACGGTAAAAAAACTTCCCTGCACGTTGCTCTGAGTGCACTGCAAGGGTCAAAATTTCGGCCACTTTACCTCTAACTGGTGACGTCTCGATATAAGTGAAAACATCTTGACAGGGACATAAACACCAACCAGCCAATCAATCTTTTAATGTGTGGAGAAGTTTGTGCCATAGATTAAAACCCAAATATTCGAAAAAAAGCTTGGCCACCTTTCTCCTGCTCCGTTTTTTTTTCTACAGAGACGGGTCTTTATTACCTGCTTTTGAATCAAAATCCCCGGTCTCAAAATAATAGTCTTTAATTTTTCTGTTTTTCTCTTTTACATATTGTAGTAATTACCCCACATTCAATACAGTGCAGAATTTAAAAAAATGAGTTTTAGATAACGCCGCGGTAGTACACGTGCATAATTTATCCTCTCCCCCTCCCATCAGTAACGAGGATACTTACTTCAAGTCGAGTGATTTCGACGCCATTGTTGTGTTTCCAAATCCCGATTTTTAACATACATTCTCCCATGTATGTGTAAACTATGAAGATGTATAAGAATATCGTGACTTTGAACACCATTGAAAATCAGTAATTTGCACTGACATCGGTCCAGTTGTATTGCATGAAAAAGTGACACCCAATTGAAAAACGAAAGAACTAATATCCCTACTTTTTCTCTGAAACCATATAGGTACAAAATTTTATTATTTTTTCTTAACTTACGCTAGATATCAAATTCGTCTGCTGACAAATGTATTACCTGATTGAATATCATGTTATTCTCCCTGCAGGTGGCAGTGTTTGAGCTCGCCGGAAGTAGTGATGAAGTCAATATTAAAATCGTTAAAACATCTTGCAGACACTGATGACGTAGGTGCGACCTATGACATACACAAAGTAAGTTAAAGAAAACGCAGAAGTTATGATATTTAACACTGCAAACAATTAAATCGAAAGTTCAAGTTCTAATGGAAATCCTGGTGCCAGTAGAAAACCTTCAAGCTTCACCAAATGTATTAGCAAGCTTCCTCACACTCGAACATGTCCCAATCGGATTCAATCCTAGGCGAAAAGGTAGTATGCTCTGTAACCCTACGGATTAGACCACTCGGCCACCAGGAACGAAATTTACCTGTGTTTGTTGTTTAACATACTTGTACTGACTTGAACGAACTCAAAATATTTCAAAATTCGACAAAGAACGATTAAAGAACGCTAATAATGTATGTCAAATCGCGTAACAAATCTGTTAGCCACAATTGTCTAATTGTCTTATGATGAACACAAATTTATGATCAAAAACAAATACGACGTCTTAGATTTCAAAATTCAGTAATTTGTTTCACAATTAACCTATTTTTTCATCACAGTTATATTGAAACATGCAAAATTTGCAAAAATATGCAAATTATGTAACCAGAATTTATTTTACAACCGGAAGTCCATAGATATTTAATATATCCAAGTACGAAACCGTGAACAAATAACTCAGCTACCTTAAAAAACTAAATTATCCAATCAAAATAATGCATTCCATGTTACACGGGACGATTTTCTGCTTACTTCGATTTTCTTTGTTTATTTTGTTTTCTTTTTTCTATAACATCAGATCTCAGAAGACAAAAGATTTATAAGAATTTTTACATTTACTTGGGCTGAATGGCTCGATGTAATAGAAATCTCAATAGGTCCAGATACAGTACAGGTTAGTTTTTACAAGGCGATATCCACAAAGATATTATTTATCTATTTATTCTCTCTCTCTCTCTCTCTCTCTCTCTCTCTCTCTCTCTCTCTCTCTCTCTCTCTCTCTGTCTCTCTCTCTCTCTGGACAAACCACGAAATTTTCAAAGAAGAAAAACAAATTAATGCAAAAACGAAAAGAAGACGTTTTAAAGGAATCATGAAAAACTAATTAAAAGAACGCAAAGCAAAAAAAGAAAAAAAAAAGAGAGAGAGAAGAAAAAAACAATCGAATTTACACCACATATGATATATCTCTAAACAGGTGTTACACAATTCGGTTGAAGCTTTCAAAGCTGAATATGTAAGAATGTACTATTGTCAAAAAGGCATTTTTTAAAAAAAAAAATTTGTCGTTAAATACATTCAAAAAATGCTTTATGACACTATATCTGTAAATCCTATTTTTGTCACTTAACACTAAAGCCCATTCAGAATATAAGTTATCCGCCTTACCTTATAACTCTCCACAGATTAAACCACTGCGGTAGCACAGTTGATAGAGTTCTCGCTCCAAAAGTGGGAGGATGGGTTCGAACCCCGACCGGGTCTGACCCAAGACTTGAAAGTGGTTAGTGACTGTTCTTTCGCCAAGCACTCGGCATTACGAAATAAAAATCACTGTTCTTTCGGATGGAACTTAAAATAAACGAGGTCCCGTATCACGACACGCGTGGCACGATAAAAAACCCTGCTATATAATGCCATCAGCGCAACTCGCAGGCAAAATTTCCTCACTTTCCCCTATAGCTGGCGGCGTCTCGATACAAGTAAAATATTCTTGACTGGAACGTTAAACACCATTACTCAGCTCAACTCTCCACAGATTAGTTTCCTGCATGTTATACCGTATAGCAGGTTATTTTAGCGGGTCTTAATTTTGGCAATTTTGACAAGAAAAGTAAGCTTATTTATTTTGGCGATCTAAAACAACTCACTTATTTTACACTGGTCCACACAAATATTTTCACGGTTTTTTAAAATATTTTTTTTATGATTTTAAAAGGACCACCAGAATATAATCCGCTATACGGTATGTTTTCGATATATTTTAGGCAAAATCGTTTTCAACCGGTTTGATTCCACTATGTGTTCCATTTGCTTGTGTTCTAAATTTAGTGAGTATCTCTCTTTCTCTCTCTCTCTCTCTCTCTCTCTCTCTCTCTCTCTCTCTCTCTCTCTCTCTCTCTCTCTTTTTGTCATTTTTCATTAGATTGGTTTCCTGTTGCAGAGTGCATGGTAGTTTTAGCTCTAGATTTCCATGTTCTATTTTCATAAGAAAAGTTCGGGGTCCACTCCGCGACAACCATACCGATATAATCTTTATATTATCTATTAACTCATTCTGTCACTAATGCATTTTTCGATGTTTTTATATTCTGTTCTATCGAAAGAGAAATATGCTAGATCTATCAACAAACTCCCAAGGACACAAGCCTTAGTACTGTATTTTCTATACCCCGATGTTAGATTGTATTCTTCTGTTTTACAACACACAAAAATATGAAACAACTTAAAAGTAATTAAGGTTTTCTATGGGAGTGAATCCGTTTATGAAACATAAAATCATTTTTACATAAGGAAAACACGTGTTAAATGCCACTTTACAGCAATAATTAAAATTAAAGACTTTATATGTGTGGAATATGGCTAATTCGCTTTTAGTAACACACGCAAATTTAAAAAAAGCAACCTACTCCCTATCAAGATATTATATTTAGAATTTATCAACATCTTTCAAAAAAAAAACAACTTAGTCAACATTGTCAAAATTGTTAGTTATAAAAATGAAAGAAAAAAATTACTGCTGTAAAAAGTACTTGGTAACAACCAACTCAATCAAGATTACAACACACAAAAATAAACCACCCTAAGGTCTGTCCCGAGTGGGATTCGAACCCAGGCGGTGATAGGCGCTGTGATCCGTAACCGCGCTTTAAACCACTCCTTATAATGTATTTTATGTAATTATCTTTTATTCATTTTTTTTTTATTTTAGGCGTTTTTCTGGTGTCCATTTTATGATAACAAATTTAATCAAATAAGATTACAAAAACTTCGAGAAGGTTTGGATATTGATCTCACATATTGATATTTGCCATGATCGAAGCGTTTACTTAATTTGTTCTGTTCTTCCTCGTCACGTGACCAGTATGAATTCGGTTTGTGAGAGCACGCGACGTGTTAAACTAGAGACTACATCAATCGACGTCACTAAACATTTAATCACTGGCAAGGGATAACAAACATTCATATGACCAGGACCGGGTCGTACCAAGCCTTTAGCTTAGCAAGTTCGGTGTCTTAAACGTTTACCTTTGCTTTTGGAATCTATGTTAAATTCATGTTAAAAAATAATAAATTAAAATCATTTTTATAATTTAGAAGTGACTTAAATTTATATTATTTTGTTTATCTACAGAGGAACATTTGGTTAAAAAGCGTATACTTGACTTGCTCTCAAGTCAGAATTTTTACAGCTATTCGCGACGAGTGCAATTTCAGTCATCTATAAAAATTAATCTAAGAACAAGATCGTGTATGTTTGAATGCGTATTTTGGTTTGCATTGTACTAAAGAATACTCGGGGAGATTTAAATACATGCTAGCTCAAAGAGTCAGTAAGACGCATGCAAGAATACAACTCCTCCAGTCACGTACCACTGACACCCGGGGTGAACCAGTCGATACTCTGTTCTCCTAATGAGCGCTGAAAGCGAGGAAACGGTGTTTCAAATTATGGTCTGGTCAGGATTCGAACCCACAGCTTTTTATGCTCTCAAGGCGGACGCCTAAGCTAACGAGATGGAGGTGGTCATCTCCAGTTTTATTAAGATGTTCATCTTGTCAATGTTATTTTAAGTGATTGTAATATTTCGAAAATATGTTTCATTTAGTCTTTTTATAACTTGTCGGGGATCGAACCCAAGACTTTGAGTCACTGTGCCAACAAGGCGGAAGAATGCAAAGGCAACTGGTTATGTAACTACTTACTGAAAAGGATCCTGTGTAAATTTAAAAAAAACAAGCATTGCCATCATTCTTTCAGTCAAATGCTTGTGTTATTTAAGAAATAACAATAATTTCCCAAAGATGTAGCCTGTGGGATCTAATTTTAGAACATGGTTACGTCATAAACGTTGGCGATAAATTCAGGGAGGCATTTATTTAGACTTCAGAATAGTTTAGTGATAAAAGAGATGACAAAGTTAAGCAGAGGTATTACACCGACATTTTACTGTGGTTACCAGTAAAAAGCTCCATGATTCTGATTGATACTAACTGTGTCATTTATTTAAAAATCATAGGTCTATATATTATTTTTAAAGTGAAATTATACAGCCGAAATAAAAAACTTATACAAATATAGCTCAAACCAAAACAAATTTGTGTAGTTCATACTCTTCACGCACGCGCACACAGAGAGAGAGAGAGAGAGAGAGAGAGAGAGAGAGAGAGAGAGAGAGAGAGAGAGAGAGAGAATTTTGCAAAGAAAGGCATTTACAATTGATATACATAATCTAATCATATTTTATACATAATAATGCTATTGGTGTTCATAGAAAGATACAACAAAATACTAACATCTCGAAAATTATACTTATTGTACCATCAGCCGTCAACACTTTACTGAGTGAGGGACTATTTATTCATCAAACCTAACCATTAACTAAACTATTTAAATGTTCCATCTTATGGTATTTTACATACTGTAATATAAGTAAATAATCATTCATCTGTTGAATTAAAAAATTCAAAATGTTAATATATTCTCTCCACGTCTGAACACCCCCTGTAATTTTTTTTTATTTAATATAACACATAAAAAAACCGAAGTTAATATACTGTAGTTATGAAAATCATTCTCAATATATTCACAACTGGTTTATTTAGTTATGGATATATTAAATCATTATGTTATGAACATGAATAAATGGTACACAAGCGATGCATACATTTGATGTCTACGGTCTCCTATAGGGACCATGCTCCAGTGAGGCATAGATTTGGACTCTAATGTTACCCATTAGGGCCAGGCGCCAGTGAGGCATAGATTTAGTCTCTTAGGTTACCTATTAGCGCCAAACGCCATTTAGGCATTGGTTTGGTCTTTAAGGCTACCCATTAGGGCCAGCCGCCAATTTGGCTTAGAGATGGTCTCTATGGAATCCTATGGACCACGCGCTCATGATGCGTAGAATTGGTCTCCACAGTCTACCTTTTGGATCAGACACCAGTAAAGTATGGTTGTGGCCTTGATAACGTCCATGCACTAGTGTTGTATAGTTCTAATATTTACGACCTTCTTTAAGCGCCAAGCACCCGTCGGCAAAGAATTGATCTCCACACTCACCCACTCACCCTTTTGGGCCAGACCAATGAGTTGGGATGTTGTATTTCATTTTTTTCAATTAGGAACAGGCACTAGTAATGCATGGATGTTGCCTTTACCGTCTCGATTTGAGGCCGGGATTCTGTCAGGGAAAATTTAGACTATACGATCCCCTTTAGGGTATTAGTAAGGCATATATAGATGTGGTCTCTTAGATATGGTATAGGTACCAAAGATATAGATTTGATCTCTAAGTCCCCATTATAGGACCAGACACCAGTAAAGAATGCATCTGGTGTCTACGGTCTACCATACGGTAGATACATAATGCATAATGTATTTACGAACTCACATAACGAAAAGACATCAGTTAGCTTAACGTGACAGGCTTCATTATTTAAAGGGTTTGGTTGCGACGGTCTCAAATTTGGACCGGGTACCAGTACGGTAACCATATTAACGAACTGCATTTAAGACAAGACACCTGTGAAGCATAGTTTTGATTTCTACTGTCATCCTTCAGTGCCATGCATCTTTAGGCATTACCGTCTCATATAAGTGTGCATATGGTTTCCAAAATATTCATATATTTCAAGTTGTCATTGCAGATAATTTTTTTTAATTCTGATGAATTTCTTCAGTGTTGATGTTCGCTGACCTCGTCTTCCTTTTTCAATACAAGACTACGTGACGTCACAAAACTCTCTCATTGAAATATTTTGGAAGACAAATCATCCCCCCCCCATCGATTAAGTGTGTAATTCTTCTATGGTCCCACTAATAATTTTAGTCTGAAGAAAATGAGGCGGCGCCCCTTGTGACACCAGTTGGTATCGGAAAATCCCGGTTTTTCGATTTAAAAATTTATAAGATTTTTGTTCCGTATACAGTCTATGTTAACGGATTTTTAGGTACATGTTTAATAGTTACGAACTTTCTTCATCTTTATATCAATAAAAGCACCAGGGGGGAAGAGAGGGTGAGGTTAACTAGATCTGTCTTTATCCAAGAAGTTAAGTTAGTTACTATGTATAGATTAGTGGATACCAAATCGACTAAAAAGTACCAAGTACCAGAAATTCATTTTTAACTTTCATTGAGGTACTGGCATATGAGATCTGTTAAATTCGATTAAAGCTGCATCAAGTTTACCAATTACTAAAATAAAAATAGTAATTTTTTACAAATATATTTTTATCAATATAAAATGGATGTTATTACGATTTGTGCAATTAATTTTTATAAGTTCACTATTATTAGCCCATAATAAATGGAAATCCTTAAAGCTTGGGGCAATTTGATAAAATGTTGTTTATCAGTTTAGAGCATGCGCGGAAGATCTACATGTATGTTAACAATGGCGTCGGCAGAAAGAAAACGTTTCGTATGAGAATGACGACAGATTCTGCAAAGAAAAGAACAAAGTCCAACTGGGACAAACTGACTCAAAACGATTCGAATCGGCCAAGCTCGGATGGAAATATGGCTGTAAATAAAACGGCAGTTTGGTTTCGGATACGCACGACTAAGTGGGCACATTGCTCTTGAACACATACTCCTCTTATGCTGTTTTTGTTGACGATGATGATAAAACCGTTCTTTATGCAATTTGTACAAGAAACACACATAACATTACTACCAAGAAATGACCCCAAAACAATGTCATTTCCTAATTACATAAAATTGCACGCGTTTAGTGATATCCTTGTAAATTACTGAAATGCTCATATCGGTTCTAAAGTCACAAATTTCCGCTTGTTTTAACTTCAACATAGTTGAAGCCCGTTATGCACACTGAAATGTATTATTAATTTGTAGATTTCTTCTGGAATTTCCGTTCTGTGGTTTCCGCCATTATAAGTGAACCTATCACGACTATATCGGTGAATAAAATATATGACGATAAATAACAGATTAACAAGATTTTTCCCAACCTTTTTACTATTGAATTATTTGTTATGTTATTTGGGATATAAATGGTTATAACCTTTTATGTTCTACTTGATAAAATATCTGATATTTAGTGAGCAACAACGTCATTTCATATTCATATATAATGTCACATCTATCAGAAATGGATGGCCAAATTGGTCTCAACAAAACAGATAATTTGAAAATGTATATGGATAACGAAACTGAATTAATTCATCTAGTGTTCAAGAAACATAAGCCATTCGGTGTGTTTCTAGGAGTGATTTTACCAATCATGACGTATATAACTCTTGTATCAAACGTCATCGTAATTCGTGTATTTACAAGGAAAAACTTCAGGAATCGAACAACAGTTTTATTAGTAGCCATAGCAATATCAGATACTCTGACCGTGATTTTTAGAGATGGTTTTAATCCGATTATCGACCTGGTATTCAAACAAGGCTACGAAACTTACCCATTCTGTGTAATTTTTGCTGTCATTAAAGAGATTTCCTTAATTTTTCGATACATCTCCGTATTACTGACCACGTGCTTGATGATTATGCGTTTCGTTGTGATAAGATTTCCATTTCGAGGACCAAGATGCTGGAATTTAAGAACTTCCGGTGTACTGATTTTAGTAATTCCAGTTTTTGTATGTATTATATACATTCCGCCATGTTTTATTATGGTTAGAACGATTCTGGAGATTGTTAGGATTTCAGGAGATATGTCCACTGCCAACAATGTCACTGTAGAATATCCTGAGAATATCTGTTCATTAAATGTAACTCATATGAATACAGTGTTACGAGCGAGAAAAATGGAAGTCCGCATCGCTACGCATTTTATTGTAACAAGTTTTAACATAATGTCATTATCCTGCTGTTTAATAATGATCATCGCTTCGATCTATGTGATTGTGAAATTAAGACGAAACAAAAATGATTTAGCACGTACAACCAGAGGAAACAAAGAAAAAAGAAGATCAGCATTCATGGTAATTCTTGTTGTGGCGTTTTTCATCGCCGCTGAAATTCCCGAAGCTGCTATTTATATCTGTTTCACGCCACGTTCCTTAATATACTTTTATTTTCGATATTGGCACTCGGAAACCTGTAATAGCATCTTGAAAGCTACGTCACTTTTATTCAATCATCCTGAGATTATGAGTAGCGTTTGTTTTCAGATTGGTGCTCTGAGCAACGTCTGGATTTACGTCTTTATGAGTAAGGAGTTCAGATCTAGTTTAAAATGTAAAAATTAATTAGAAGAATTAGAAGGAAATTTAAAATACATTTGAAAAATGAAACCATCCAAGTGTATTGTTTCTGTAATAATTAAGTCCAGACGTTGTGCTAATGCTACTATACGATACCAATGACGATTAGCAATTTATAAAAAAAAGTGAGTTGTTGTTGTTGTTGTTGTTATTATTATTTTTATTATTTATATTATTATTTTTATTATTATTATTATAAAGGTTATATAAGAAACTGTTATTTCAACATATTTTGCTTGTTTTTTAAAAATATAGAGGGCATCTGCACATAAAAGAGTGAGTTCATCTCTGTTTTATTCAACATATCTAAAAGTCAAGGGTTACTTTTTAGTTCTAATCTCATAGTTTTGGGTTGCAACTATTTACAATGCAGCTTAAAAGAAAATTTTATTCGAAAAGTATACGGTACATTTTAAAAACTATCCTGGGTCGTCTACATCCGAATGTAAGTCATATGCAACATGCTATTCTTCTTTAATGGTTTGTCTTCGCAACAGTTGGGTCCTCGGTGGCCCAGTGGTCTAAAGCGCGCGCTTACGGATCACAGTGCCTCTGATCGCCTAGGTTCGAATTTTATTCGGGAAGACCCTAGTAAGAGAAACGTTGTTAGTTCGCTTGCCAAAGGTAGTTTTTTCATACCACTCTGGTTTTCTTCACCATACCAAAACTAACCGCTTCGATTTAAATTGGATAATATTGACGGGGTGTAAAACACTATAATTCTAATTCATCTCTTCACAGTAGTTTATTTTACTAATGTTGTCAACATCATTAAGACTTACGACGTTAGCCGACTGGTCCAAAGCGTGTCCTTACGGATCAGAGAGTCTCTTGCCGCTTAGGTTCGAATCCCTCTCTTGACAGGGCCTAGAGAGAGAAAATTTGTCGGTTTGCTTGACAAAGGTCGGTGATATATACAGGTGGTCTCTATGAGAAAAACCTTAAAGTATAAGGACCTTCAAACACTGGTCTTAATAAAGAGATGGTTTTTATATAGATGTTCCATTTGGTTAAAGTATGAAGTAAAAGAACCCACATGTTACCGTGAGTGCATTTCAGAGGTCAATTTTTCTTCCATTTCACCTTTTGCTAGTGACGTCTCGAAATAAGTGAAATATTCTTGGCTGGGGCGTAAAACACCTTTTTTCGAAACCGTATAGGTACCAAACTGTATTTATTTTGCCTAACTTCTGTTAGCTATCAAATCCATCTGCTGACCAATACATGTATATGTCCTGATTGAATATCATGTTATTCTCCCTGCAGGTGGCAGTGTTTGAGCTCGCCGGAAGTAGTGATGAAGTCAATATTAAAATCATTGTATCATCTTGCAGACACTGGTGACGTAGGTGCGACCTATGACATACACAAAGTAAGTTAATGAAAACGCAGAAGTTATGACGTTAAACACTGCAAACAATTAAATCGAAAGTTCAAGTTCTAGAATTATGATGGAAATCCCGGTGCCAGTAGAAAACCCGCAAGCTTCAGCAAATGTACTGGCAAGCTTCCTCACACTCGGAACATGTCCCAATGGGATTCAATCCTAGGCGAAGAGGTTGTATGCTCACTGACTTGAACGAACTCATAATATTTGAAAATTCGACAAAGAAGAGTTAAAGATAGTAATAACGTATGTTTAATCGCGTTAAAAATCTGTTAGCCACAACTGTCTAATTGTCTTATGATGAACCCAAATTTATGATAAAAAACAAATACGATTTCAATATTCAGTTATTTGTTTCACAATCAACCTTTTTTCATCACAGTTATATTGAAACATGCAAAATATGCAAAAATATGCAAATTATGTAACCAGAATTCATTTTACAAACGGAAGTCCATAGATATTTAATATATCCAAGTACGAAACCGTGGACAAATAACTCAGCTACCTAAAAAAACTAAATTATCCAATCAAAACAATGTCATCCATGGGACGATTTTATGTTTATTTCCATTTTCTTTGTTTATTTTGTTTTCTTTTTTCTATAACATCAGATCTCAGAAGACAAAAGATTTATAAGAATTTTTATATTCACTTGGGCTGAATGCCTTGATGTTATAGAAATCTCAATAGGTCCAGATACAGTACAGATTAGATCTTACAAGGCTATATCCAAAAAGACATTACTCTCTCTCTCTCTCTCTCTCTCTCTCTCTCTCTCTCTCTCTCTCTCTCTCTCTCTCTGTCTCTATTTTTTTTGTCATTTTTTAAAATTATTTCCGTAAGTGGGAAGTCGTTGGTCTGACCCAAGACTTGACAGTGGGAAGTGACTGTTCTTTCGCTAAGCAATCGGCATTACGAAATGAAAGTCGTGGTTCTTCCGGATGTAAACTTAAAATAAACGAGGTCCCGTGTCACGATAGGGCTGGAACGATAAAGAACCCTGCTGTATATAGCCATCAGTGCAACACACAGGCTAAATTTCTGTACTTTCGCCTATAGGTGGGACGTCTCGATATAAGTGAAATATTCTTGACTAGAACGTTAAACACTATAACTTAACTCATTAGTTTACCTGCATGTAATTCCGTATAGCAGATTATTTTAGCGGGTCTTTATTTTGGCAATTTTGACAAGAAACGTAAGCGTATTTATTTTTTTGCACTTATTTTACACTGGTACACACAAATATTTTCAAGATTTTTTTATATTTTTTATGATTTTAAAAGGACCACCAGAATACGCCCAAATATGCTCCCCGCGAAAATAATCCGCTTAACGGTATGTTTTCGATATATTTGAGGCAACATCGTTTTCAACCGGTTTGACTCACTATGTGTACCATTTGCTTGTATTCTAAATTTAGTAAGTAATTCTCTCTCTCTCTCTCTCTCTCTCTCTCTCTCTCTCTCTCTCTCTCTCTCTCTCTTACTATTTTTGTCATTTCTTTATTAGATTGGTTTCCTGTTGCAGAGTGCATGGTAGTTTTAGCTCTAGATTTCCATGTTCTATTTCATACGAAAATTTCGGGGTCCCACTCCGCGGTAACCATACTAAGGTTGAGATATCATCTTTATATTATCTATTAACTCATCTTGTCACTAATTTATTTTTCGATGTTTTACAACACACAAAAATATGTAACAACTTAAAAGTAATTAAGGTTTGCTATAGAAGAAGTGAATCCGTTTTATGAAAGATAAAATCGTTTTAAGATAAGGAAAACACGGGTAAATATCACTTTACAGCAATAATTAAAATTAAGGATTTAATATATGTGGAATATGCCTAATTCGCTTTTAGTAACACACGCAAATTAAAAAATAAACAACCTACTCCCTATCAAGATATTTTATTTAGAATTTATCAACATCTTTAAAAAACAACTTAGTCAACATTGTCAAAATTGTTAGTTATAAAAATGAAAGAAAATAATTACTGCTGTAAAAAGTACTTGGTAACAACCAACTCAATCCCGTGTTTTCCCATATTAAATCGCCGTAAGGATTTTAAAAAGCTATGCATTTACTACTCCAGCTAAGATTGCATTTAGTTTGGTGTCAGTTAATTACGACAAAATGCATGCGTAATAACGGTATGTGGCATGCTACAAAAGTTTTTGATATCTCTTCTAAAACCTTGAAAAACTAGTGCTACGGCAGACGTGAATCAGACAGTAAGAACAAGACCGTGTATGTTTGAATGCGTATTTTGGTTTGCATTGTACTGTAGAATACTCGGGGAGATTCTACTACATGCTAGCTGAAAGAGACAGTAAGACGCATGCAAACATTCAACTCCTCCAGTCACGTATCACTGACACCCGGGGTGAACCAGTCGATACTCTGTTCTCCTAATGAACGCTGAAAGCGAGGAAACAGTATTTCAAATTATGGTCTGGTCAGGATTCAAACCCACATTTTTTATGCTCTCAAGGCGGACGACCATTTCTGCCTAAGCTAACGAGGTGGAGGTGGTCATCTCAAGTTTTATTAAGATGTACATCTTGTCAATGTTATTTTAAGTGATTGTAATATTTCGAAAATATGTTTCATTTAGTCTTTTTATAACTTGTCGGGAATCGAACTCAAGACCTCCTGACTTTGAGTCACTGTGCCAACAAGGCGGTACAATGCAAAGGCAACTGGTTATGTAACTACCCACTGAAAAGGATCCTGTGTAAATTCAAAAAAAATAACAAGCAGCGCCACCATTCTTTCAATCAAATGCTTGTGTTATAAAAGGGGTTGGCGATAAATTCAGGGAGGCATTTAAAGAAAAATACTAGTAGGAGTGTATTTTAAGACTTCAGAATAGTTTAGTGATAAAAAAGTTGAAAAAGTTAAGCAGAGGTATTACACCGACATTTAACTGTGGTTGCCAGTAAAAAGGTCCACAATTATGATGGATACTAACTGTTTCATTTATTTAAAACTGATAGGTCTATAAATATATAATTTTCAAAGTGAAATTATGCAGCCGAAATAAAAAAAAACTGATACAAATATAGCTCAAAGTAATGCAAAGTTGTTTAGTTGATCCTCTTCACTCACGCACGGGCACAACACACGCACACACACACACACTCAGAGAGAGAGAGAGAGAGAGAGAGAGAGAGAGAGAGAGAATAAATAAATAGACAAATAATATCTTTGTGGATATAGCCTTGTAAGAACTAACCAGCACAGTATCTGGACTATTGAGATTTCTATAACATCGAGCCATTCAGCCCAAGTAAATGTAAAAATTCATATTAATCTTTTGTCTTCTGAGATCTGATGTTATAGAAAAAACACGAGAATAGAAGTAAGCATAGAAGCTTCCAGTGTAACATGGATGGCACTGTTTTTATTGGATTATTTAGTTTTTATAGGTAGCTGAGTAATTTGCTCACGGTTTCGAATTTGGATCATTTTTAATATCTATGGACTTCTTGTAGTAAAAAAATTCTTAAACATTTATTAGTAATTTGTTGCATATTTTGCATGCTTCAGTATAATTGTGATGAAAAAATAGGTTATTTGTTAAACAAATACACTGTATACTGAATATATCCATAAATTTGTGTACATCATAAGACAATTGTGGCTAACAGATTTTTACGTGATTTAAAAGAAGTTTTTATCCTTCTTTAACCATTCCTGTCAAATTTTCAAATATTTTGAGTGCGTTCAAGTCGTTTTTTGCAAAGAAAGGCATTTACAATTGATATACAATAATGCTATAGGTGTTCACAGAAAGTTACAACAAAATGCTAACATCTTAAAAATTATACCCATTGTACCATCAACACTTTACTGAGTGAGGGACTATTTATTCATCAAACCTAACCATTAACTAAACTATTTAAATGTTCCATCTTATGGAATTTACATACTGTAATATAAGTAAATAATCATTCATCTTGTTGAATTAAAAAAATCAAAATCTTAATATATTCTCTCAGCGTTTGAACACCCCCTGTAATTTTTTTATTTAATATAACATAAAAAACTGAAGTTAATATACTGTAGTTATGAAAATCATTCTCAATGTATTCACAACTGGTTTATTTAGTTATGGATATATTAAATCATTATGTTATGAACATGAATAAATGGTACACCAGCGATGCATACATTTGATGTCTACGGTCTCCTATTAGGACCAGGCGCCAGTGATAGCATAGCTTTAGTCTCTTATGTTACCCATAAGGGCCAGGCGCCAGTGAGGCAAAGATTTAGTCTCTTAGGTTACCTATTAGCGCCTAGCGCCATTTAGGCATTTGGTTTGGTCTTTAAGGCTACCCATTAGGGCCAGCCGCCAATTTGGCTTAGAGATGGTCTCTATGGAATCCTATGGACCAAGCGCTCATGATGCGTAGAATTGGTCTTCACAGTCTACCTTTTGGATCAGACACCAGTAAAGTATGGTTGTGGCCTTGATAACGTCCATGCACTAGTGTTGTATAGTATAGTACGGCCTCCTTCTTTAAGTGCCAAGCACCCGTGGACAAAGAATTGATCTCCATACTCTCCCTTTTGGGCCACACCAGTGAGTTGGGATGTTGTATTTCTTTTTTTTTTCAATTAGGAACAGGCACTAGTAATGCATGGATGTTGCCTTAACCGTCTCCATTTGAGGCCGGGATTCTGTCAGGGAAAATTTAGACTATACGATCCCCTTTAGGGTATTAGTAAGGCATATATAGATGTGGTCTCTTAGATATGGTATAGGTACCAAACATATAGATTTGGTCTCTAAGTCCCCATTAGGACCAGACACCAGTAAAGAATGCATCTGGTGTCTACGGTCTACCATACGGTAGATACATAATGCATAATGTATTTACGAACTAACATAACGAAAGGACATCAGTTAGCTTAACGTGACAGGCTTCATTATTTAAAGGGTTTTGGTTGCGACGGTCTCAAATTTGGACCGGGTACCAGTACGGTAACCATATTAACGACCTGCATTTAAGACAAGACACCTGTGAAGCATAGTTTTGATTTCTACTGTCATCCTTCAGTGCCATGCATCTTTTGGCATTTCCGTCTCATATAAGTGTGCATATGGTTTCCAAAATATTCATATATTTCAAGTTGTCATTGCAGCTGTTTTTTTTTTATTCTGATGAATTTCTTCAGTGTTGATGTTTGCCGACCTCTTCTTCCTTTTTCAATACAAGACTACGTGACGTCACAAAACTCTCTCATTGAAATATTTTGGAAGACAAATCATCCCCCATCGATCAAGTGTGTAATTCTTCTATGGTCCCACTAATATTTTTAGTCTGAAGAAATGAGGCGGTGCCCCTTGTGACACCAGTTGGTATCGGAAAATCCCGGTTTTTCGATTTAAAAATTTATAAGATTTTTGTTCCGTATACAGTCTATGTTACGGATTTTTAGGTACATGTTTAATAGTTACGAACTTTCTTCATCTTTATATCAATAAAAGCACCAGGGGGAAGAGAGGGTGAGGTTAACTAGATCTGCTGTATCCAAGAAGTTAAGTTAGTTACTATGTATAGATTAGTGGATACTAAATCGCCTTACTAGTACCAAGTACCAGAATTCATTTTCAACTTTCATTGCAGTACTGGCATATGAGATCTGTTAAATTCGATTAAAGCTGCATCAAGTTTACCAATTACTAAAATAAAAATAGTAACTTTTTACAAATATATTTTTATCAATATAAAATGGATGTTATTACGATTTGTGCAATTAATAAAGTTCACTCTTATTAGCCCATAATAAATGGAAATCCTTAAAGCTTTGGGCAATTCGATAAAATGTTGTTTATCAGTTTAGAGCATGCGCGGAAGATCTACATGTATGTAAACAATGGCGTCGACAGAAAGAAAACGTTTCGTATGAGAATGACGACAGATTTTGCAAAGAAAAGAACAAAGTCCAACTGGGACAAACTGACTCAAAACGATTCGAATTGGCCAAGCTCGGATGGAAATAGGCTGTAAATAAAACGGCAGTTTGGTTTCGGATACGCACGACTAAGTGGCCGCATTGCTCTTGAACACATACTCCTCTTATGCTGTGTTTGTTGACGATAATGATAAAATCGTTCTTTATGCAATTTGTACAAGGAACACACATAACATTACTACCATGAAATGACCCCAAAACAATGTCATTTCCTAATTACATAAAATTGCACGCGTTTAGTGATATCTTGTAAATTACCTAAATGCTCATGTCGGTTCTAAAGTCACAAATTTCCGCTTGTTTTAACTTCAACATAGTTGAAGCCCGTTATGCACACTGAAATTGTATTTGAATTTGTAGATTTCTTCTGGAATTTCCGTCTGTGGTTTCCGCCATTAAAGTGAACCTATCAGACTATATAGGTGAATAAAATATATGACGATGAATAATAGATTAACAAGATTTTTCCCAACCTTTTTACTATTGAATTATTTGTTGTGTTATTTGGGATATAAATGGTTATAACCTTTTATGTTCTACTTGATAAATATCTGATATTTAGTGAGCAACAACGTCATTTCATATTCATATATAATGTCACATCTATCAGAAATGGATGGCCAAATTGGTCTCAACAAAACAGATAATTTGAAAATGTATATGGATAACGAAACTGAATTAATTCATCTAGTGTTCAAGAAACATAAGCCATTCGGTGTGTTTCTAGGAGTGATTTTACCAATCATGACGTATAACTCTTGTATCAAACGTCATCGTAATTCGTGTATTTACGAGGAAAAACTTCCGGAATCCAACAACATTTTTATTAGTAGCCATAGCAATTTCAGATACTCTGACCGGGATTTTTAGAGATGGATTTAATCCGATTATCGACCTGGTATTCAAACAAGGCTATGAAACTTATCCATTCTGTGTAATTTTTGCTGTTATTAAAGAGATTTCCTTAATTTTTCGATACATCTCCGTATTACTGACCACGTGCTTGATGATTATGCGTTTCGTTGTGATAAGATTTCCATTTCGAGAGCAAGATGCTGGAATTTAAGAACTTCCGGTGTACTGATTTTAGTAATTCCAGTTTTTGTATGTATTATATACATTCCGCCATGTTTTATTATGGTCAGAACGATTCTGGAGATTGTTAGGATTTCAGGAGATATGGCCACTGCCAACAATGTAACTGTAGATATTCTGAGAATATCTGTTTATTAAATGTAACTTATTTGTTTACAGTGTTACGAGCGAGAAAGATGGAAGTCCGCATCGCTACGCATTTATTGTAACAAGTTTTAACATAATGTCATTATCCTGCTGTTTAATAATGATCATCGCTTCGATCTATGTGATTGTGAAATTAGAGAAACAAAAAGGATTTAGCACGTACAACCAGAGGAAACAAAGAAAAAAGAAGAACAGCATTCATGGTAATTCTTGTTGTGGCGTTTTTTATCGCCGCTGAAATTCCCGAAGCTGCTATTTACATCTGTTTCCCGCCACGTTCCTTAATATACTTTTATTTTCGATTTTCGCGGTCGAAAACCTGTTATAGCATCTTGAAAGCTACGTCACTTTTATTCAATCATCCTGAGATTATGAGTAGCGTTTGTTTTCAGATTGGTGCTCTAAGCAACGTCTGGATTTACGTCTTTATGAGTAAGGAGTTCAGATCTAGTTTAAAATGTAAAAATTAATAAGAAGAATAAGAAGAAAATTTAAGATATTTGAAAAATAAAACTATTCAAGTGTAATATTACTGTAATAATTAAGTCCAGATGTTGTGGTAGTGCTAATATATATACCAACGGCGATTAGCACTTTATTTTAAAAATGAGTCTTTGTTGTTGGTTATTGTTGTGGCTGTTTTTGTTGTTGTTATTATCATTACTTTATTATTATTATCATTATTATTATATATATTATTATTATTATTATTATTAATGTTATATAAGAAACTCTTAATTCAACCTATTTTTGCTTGTTTTTAACATATAAAGGGTATCTGCACATAAAAGAGATTCTGTTTTATTTAACATATAAAAAAAAAGTCACGGGTAACTTTTTAGTCCTAATCTTATCATTTTGGGTTGCAACTATTTACAATGCAGCTTAAAAAAAAATTTATTCGAAAAGTATACGATACATTTCAAGAACTATCCGGTGTCGTTTACAGCCAAATGTAAGTCTTATGTAACATGCGTTTCTTCTTAAATGTTTGTTTCCGCAACGGTTGGGACCTCGGTGGCCAAGTGGTCTAAAGCGCACCTTTACGGATCACAGTGTCTCTTATCGCCTAGGTTCGAATCCTATTCGGGCAGACCGCTAGTGAGAGAAAGGTTGTTAGTTCGCTTGCCAAAGGTAGTTTTTTCAGAGCACTGGTTTTCCCCCATCCAAAACTAACCGCTTCGATTTACATTGGATAATACTGACGGGACGTGAAACACTATAATTTAATTCATCTCTTCAAAGTAGTTTATTTTACTAATGTTGTCAACATCATTAAGACCTATGACGTCTGCCGACTGGTCCAAAGCGTGTGCTTACGGATCACAATGTCTCACCTATGACGTTAGCCGACTGGTCCAAAGCGTGTGCTGACGGATCACAGTGTCTCACCTATGACGTTAGCCGACTGGTCCAAAGTGTGTGCTTAAGGATTAGTGTCTCACCTATGACATTAGCCGACTGGTTCAAAGCGTGTGCTTACGGATCACAGTGTCTCACCTATGACGTTAGCCGACTGATCCAAAGCGTGTGCTTACTGACCATAGTGTCTCATCTATGATGTTAGCCGACTGGTCCAAAGAGTGTACTTACGGATCACAGTGTCTCACCTATGACGTTAGCCGACTGGTCCAAAGCGTGTGCTTACGGATCAGAGTGTCTCTTGCCGCTTAAGTTCGAATCCCAATCGGGCAGATCCTAGAGAGAGAAAGTTTGTCGGTTTGTTTGACAAAGGTCGGTGATTTTTTCCGAGCGATCCGGTTTCCTCACCATCCCAGACCCGCATGCATCGATATACCTTTAAGACAGAATCTTGACCATGGTGTATAACACTATTGATCCAATCCAATATCTTCTTTTCTTTCATCATATCCAAATATGTATTAATTTTGTTGATTTTATAGAACATTAAATCATCAATTCATTATGATTTATTTTTCACGCATCACTTATCAATCAATCAATAGATAAACTATGACAATATTGGGATTCCATACATTCATAACACACAGGTGAGACTGTTCTACTTTAAGACGCCTCTGCAGTCCATCTCCACGCTCCAGGTAGTTTACGATTTAATCAATAGGTATGTCATTACCAGGTATATACATATATATAGTGTGTTAAAATTCATAAGAGAAGAAACGTCTACGGACGACACATCCTTATTTGTATTCGTTATATCAACTCCAGTGGATAACAAACATGGATGGAGTTTTAACCCAGAAAACAATTTCATTTTTGGGGTCTTGGAAATGTAATAGGGTATCGGACCATTTATTAAATGTATAGCGACACATTCTAACAAAATCAAGGGAAATACTACAAAATTCCAGATATCTAAGCTTGGGATAAACTTAATAGCTGTGGACGGTTCCGGACAACTTGGAAAATCTACTTTGATACCGTTGTCAAATATTTATAATGTAACTGTAAACAGGTTTAAACCAGAGTGTCTGTTATGTGTAGTAAGAGATGAACCAAACAAACTCAGTGTTTTGGTTTGTAGATGCAAAACTGAAAAGGACATTACTGATATTATACAATCATTTAATACCGTGAAAAGCTCTCAAACAGGAGAAGGCTTTAATACAAACATAAAAAAATCAAGCGGTCAAAATTGGTCGCTTAATTCAAGACATGTTGTTGATGAAGGAAACGTTGTTCATTTTTCTTCTACAGAAAAACCAAATATTGCTATTACTCAAAATGGAAATCAATCATTTCAGTCTGGAACTACTGTGACTGTTTTACAAAAAGATAATAAGAATTTCATAGACACAGCTGTCCAAACGGAAACGGAAGAAGAATTAGATAGTGCTTCTTCAATGTCGTCTGCTACCGTTAAAGAGGAACTTTTACATCTGTCCCAAGATGTTCGAGCTATCAAACGAATGTTGGAGTTGTCAACTGGAATAAGTGATTCACAGCACTTCAAAAGAACTTCACAAATGAGCAAATATGGTCAACAAATACAATATGAGGAGGTTCCGGTCTTTTATTCTCAAAATCAGGTGTTAAGAACTTCACGGGAAGGTAAAATGAAAGATAGGGATACTGTGATTAAAGGCAGAAGTACAAAAATTATCCCAGATCATGATATACGCAGCTTCGCGGTGCAAACCGACCATAGATACCAAAATAATTTATCCCCGGGGGAAGTATCAGCTTTTTCGTATGGCAATGCTCAATATATACAGCGTCCGATAGGTGGCTCTGTATCTAGCACCAGCTCGTTTGTTCCGGAAGTATATAGCAGACAAGAATTGGAAGTAATTCATCAACAAATTCTGACGCAGTGTTTTTGCAATACCAAAGATCACCAGGCATTGTTGGTGAACACGATAAAATAGGTAAAATTTCCTATTTTATTACACCGCCGCCTGGGAAGGGAGATAAGTCACACAAGTATCAAAGTTTACAAGTCCGCCATTACTCTCAGAAAGATCAGAGATCGCCTCCCGCGGTACTGTCAACGACGATACCCCGTTCAATAGAAAATGTCTACTCTGGTAAGAGATATAGAAAAAACCAAGACAAGGCAAGGGTTGTGTTACTCCAAGAACTTTTGTTAATGGCGAAATCCATCGAAAAACTTCAGATAGTGAAAAAAGGGCAGTAGTAAAAGGGGAGAGAACTCTGCTGAGAGTAACGAAAAGTGGATCAGATACATCTTTGGGGGGAAAAGGCAATTCTTTACGAGAGATTAAATTAGGTGAAGAATCTGACCATGGGCATTTGCATCATAGCAAGGACTTAAAAATGCATCAATTGTCAAACTCACAGGAAATCCCAAAAATTGTTGATTTTGTTGAAAATCACGATGAAAAATAAATCGTGACACTATAACCAAAATTGAGTCCTGCAATAATGCACCACAGACTCAAAAACGGTCATTGTTGAAAATATTATTCAAAGGCGTGAAAGCAATGAAAAGGTACACACGATTACGGAAACAAATAGTGAATCAACTGAACAAGATAGAAAAAAAATGAATCGGGCGATAGAAATATTGTTGATTTTGACAATACTCATAGAGTGGAACAATTCGATGGAAACAGTTCGGAGTCTCACAATGTCATGGCTTCAGAAGATTTCATGAACATGACAAGAATCTAGCAGTGTTATTCCAAGGGAAAAGTTTAATAGAAGTGTTGAATATAACAGTGATAAGACACTGGAATCATTAGAATTTGACACTACCGCAAACCGTGACTCATTAGAACAAGACACTGCCTCAAATAGTGACTCTTTTGAAATTGTCACTGCCCCGACAAGTGACTCAATCGGTAAAAGCAGAAACGGATCTAACAGTGTTTCTTTTAAGGAACCGGAGGTGTTCATAATAACGAGCGAAGAACTGATAGTGTATCGAAATCGCGTACTTTTGAATCGGAAAAACAAGAAACAAGTTTCGATTTCGAGCAAAAAAGCGAACAAAAAAATGTGTCAAAATCGTCAGATTTTGCCGCAAACCAACCGGAATATAGTTTTGATTTCGAAAAAAGGGCTAGTGTATTTAGAAATGCTGATGTTAAAACAACTAAAACAACAACAAAAACGCCGAAGAATTCCGGAGAAAAACGAAGCCTCCCGAAGAAGTTCGTGAAAATTCTATAAAACAACCAGAGATATAAAAAAACAACCAGAGGTATTTTATATAACTGATGACGATTTAGAGAGTGCATGTAAAATTCCAAATATTCCACGAGAATATTATGAGGTTGACTCGGTAGCCCAGAATCAAAATTCAAGTATACCAGACACGCCGATAGTTGCCGATCGCGAGTCTATTGACACGTCATCTATGAATCAAGAACTATCGACGGAAGTTACACGCGATGACGATGAACCAGCAGACGACAGAAAAACAAATAATGAAACATCATAACATATTTGAAATCCTGATAATAAATTTACTACATGTGATATTAAAATTATGTAGTTAAAGTTTATTATGCATTTGTGGTGTCGAAATCTATTTTAAGAGATATATAATAATTCATCTTGTTTAAATTTTTCTGTCAATATGTGACTACTTAATCACATAAAGACAACTAGAATTACGGTAAGATTCCTTTTTGTATCGCCTGTCCTTTTAATTTTATTTTTTTTACAGAAATTTTCAAAATGGCATAAGTTTGTCATTTAAAGGTATTTCCGTCGAAATTTAAATTTTAGTTGAGGGTACAAAAGGAAATCTTTTCGGAATCAGCATATATACTGAAAACTTGGCGTCGCAGACGACTGGATTACGGTTCAGTAAGCATAATCAACAATGGAATGTTAATGCAAAAGTCGAGGAAGAGAAGTTTCCATTCTGTTAGGAAATCAATGTTTCTAATAAACATATACCTAAGTTATCTACATGTATATCGATCCGGCCTTTACTTGTAATCTGCTTAACTTTTATACAAACTTGGGGATATATATTTCATTCTTTGAGTAATACTCATTATATTCAAGTGTTTACATAATTATGATTTTTTGTGCAACTCAGTCAGAACTGGTTCTTCAGAATGTTTGTTAGCACTGGATTTTTATTACATACCAAAAGTGTACCAGTGATTTTGTTCATCATCGGGCAATGTATTTATTACTAAAACGGATTAAAGTGATGTAGTATTTATATTCTCCTGAAAATATTTGTCTGTCCAGACAAAAATTAAAGCTGCATTAAGTTTTCATAGGAAAAAAAGGTGCTAATCTTATATGATGTTCCTAATGAATATTTACATTTGGTTCACGATAAAAGCTCGAATATATGGTGGCTTATTTCTGACATCGACATAATTTTAGTCGACGTAAAATTATCTCAACATGTCGACTCAGTATCTTGACAAAACGAGATAATATCATGAAAAGTTGATGTAATAA
>CM056607.1:33267106-33440276 GCA_029721355.1 Tegillarca granosa
CAATTCAATTTATTTAATTTAATTTAATTTAATTTAATTTAATTTAATAATTTAATTTAATTTAATTTAATTTAATTTAATTTAATTTAATTTAATTTAATTTAATTAATTTAATTTCATTTCATTTCATTTCATTTAATTTCGTTTCATTTTTAGTTTATTTTTAGTTTTATAATCCAGAAATCTCTGTGAAAAATCCGGCCTATTAGAGGCAAAAAAATAGCAGATGACCTTAACCATTACTGTTCAATTTTAATTTTAATTTTGTTTTAAATCTTAGCCTCTATGTACTAGATACCACCTCCCCTCCCCCTTGATTATAAGGATGTGTTTTACTAGCATAAAGTGAGAATTTAAAAAATTGCTTAAAGATTTCCACTAAATTGCTAGAGTTATCTCTCTTGGTATACGCCATTGGTATTATATATTTATAGCTGTCAAGGGGCGTATCACTGTTGTGAAAACGTCGTTGCAGGTAACTTTTAACTTTTTTTCAAAATCAAAAAGTTCTAATATAAATAGAATATCTTAAAATAGGAGGGTTTTTCAAATAATTTGCATGCATGTGCACCGATTTGTATCTCAGTTTAATTGAGCCATGTTTAATGTGACTGGTACGGCATTTGTTTTACGCACCCGGGTTCTACCTCAAAACAAACCAGCTTCAGTTAAGCTGAATATGTTTTACTGTTAATAATTTTTTTGAATTTGAGGGATTTCTAGTCAATAAATGGTTGTTAAAATTTGATGCGATCTTACCAAACTCCCACTGATAAAACGTGATGTTAGGTAAGAATCCGCGCGTTACGACATGTTTACATAGCTATGATAAATGTCATGTCGTAACCTTAGTCAAAATTTTCTGAAAGATATATTAAAAAATAACAACATGACACAAAAATGATGAATAGTTATTAGAAAAGTAAATTTAAAAATTAAATAGTATTCCATCGATCAAATCTGTAGAAAAAACGTGGGATTGAATAAGCATGATTTAGCTTTTAAATCAAAATGCTTAAACATAAAGTAAAAATGTGAAAATTAAAAAATCATCTCTTCTTCTTCTTCTTATTTTTTCTTCTTCTTATATTATTATTATCATTATTATTATTATATTATTATTATTATTATTATTATATTATTATTATTATATTATGCTCCTTCTCATTATTATTATTATTATTATTATTATTATTATTATTATTATTATTATTATTATTATTATTGTCAGTTTGCATTGGTTATCATTATTTATATAACTGATCATTTCAGTATTATCTGTTTTATGTAGTGGGTTGTCTTATTTATCAGTGTAAATTTTAAATAATTTACTGATAAATATAACGATTTACAATATTTATCACTATATATGATAACGGAAACCTGTCTTTAAGTGACTACTTAGGAGCATGACCTTTATACACAGGTGACAGATATATCTTTATAGGTAATCACTTTCAAATTGCTCTTCATGATTCACATATTTCCCTTATTCACAGGTTATTTTTATAATCAGGTGGTTCTATAACTCGCTAGTCTTTATATAGAGGTTAAATCAAATTTAAATATTTATATTTATTTGTTTCTGACTGTATATCTGTCAAAGTAATTCGATATGTAGATTAATGACTTTAAAACTGAAAATGCAACATTCAGAAAACTGTACATTTCTTGAACATAATGCAATGATAGAATTATTACATGTATTATAATTATTATAATTTATTATTATAAAGTATCTTTACATTAGATGATGATGATGATGATTATTATTATTATTATTATACAAAACAAAACAACACTGGTAAGCTACATCGGGTAGCTATTTAACTAAATCCTTAGCCACACGATCTCCAGGTTTTCAATGTTTTTTCCGAAAAGACAAGAATATGTCTCTGCCTGTAAATTGGTTGAGTTCCTTTTTATTTGAAGAGCAACACCGAATTTTCTGCTAGATTGTTTAAAACTTCTTAACTGATTATGAAAATAGGTGATTTTCAAGTATAGCACTGAACTGTTTTCTGGCAAATCTTGATGTAAAGTAAATGAATTTCACCCTGTAACCCGGATTTTGCAATGAATTTTACTTGTGAATGTTCCCTTTCAGATTTGAAATCTATCATATTTATGCTGAAGGTATATCCCATGGATGGCATGCGCAATCGAGGCACTTTCTTGTTCTTTAATTCTGATTGTGTATAGCTATGTTTGTTTTTTTTTTACGATATTTTTGGTCTAATTTATTGCATTCTAGAAATCCTTTTCTTGAACAATTTGTTATTCATTTTTATTTATGTTTCTAGCTTGAGTGTTTTCATAAATTAAAAAAACTTCAAATCAAGGAAAACGAGGAGTGTTTAGTTTGTTAGTATTCCAGTATATTTGGTGACAGTCTAGATATGGTGACGTTATCCAGTATACTACAGTCTCCTGTCCAGGCCCTATGAGACCTGCGATGTGGGTACCAGGGATTAAATCCTTACACTCTCACCATGAAACGTGAGTTCTATAAATACAGTAAAACCTGTATATTAAAACCACCTGCGGTACCTACCAGTTATGAGCTTTATAGATTGGTGGTCTTTATTGTTCTATAGATTTTTTTTTGGCTGATATGAAGCCAGTAGGCATTTAAAAACTGGTCTTAGTGAACATGTGGTCGTTTTACAGAGATTCCATTTAATCGAGCCTGAATCATTGGGACCTTCAAACACAGATACCGGTCTTATTCAACAAGCGTTCTTCATATAGAAGTTCTATTTGGTTGAAATATGAAGCTAAAGGACCTCAATGTCCACTTGTCTTAATAGACAGGTGGACATTATATACAGGTGCTCGCTATGGTAAATTTTTACACGATAATTCCTTTCAAAACATTTCTGAAAAAACTAAAATATAAGGACCTTTAAACATTGGTCTTAATAAACAGGTGGTCTTTATATAGAAGTTCTATTAGGTTGAAATATGAAGCAAAATGACCTCGAAAACACTGTTCTTAATAGACAGTTGAGCAGTATATACAGGTGGTCGCTATAAAAGGTTTTACATTTTAATTCTTTTCTAACACTTGTACCTATATTATATAGAAATACGATTTCTTGCTCGTTCAATGTGTCTCGGCATTAAGAAATGAAAGTCACGAGATCCTTTGAAGGAAACCATAAAAACCGATGTCACATATCACGGTAGGCGTGGTACGTTAAAAACTTCCCTGCACGTTGCTCTGAGTGCACTGCAAGGGTAAAAATTTCGGCCACTTTACCTTTAACTGGTGACGTCTCGATATAAGTGAAAACATCTTGACAAGGACATAAACACCAACCAGCCAATCAATCTTTTAATGTGTGGAGAAGTTTTGTGCCCTAGATTAAAACCCAAATATTCGAAAAAAGCTTGGCCACCTTTCTCCTGCTCTGTTTTTTTTTTTTTTTTTTTTTTTTTTTTTTTTTTTTTTTTTTTTTTTTTTTTTTTTTTTTTTTTTTTCTACAGACACGGTTCTTTATTACTTGCTTTTAAATCAAAATCCCCGGCCTCAAAATAATAGTCTTTAATTTTTCTGTTTT
The DNA here is from genome assembly GCA_029721355.1 of Tegillarca granosa. Classification (NCBI taxonomy): domain Eukaryota; kingdom Metazoa; phylum Mollusca; class Bivalvia; order Arcoida; family Arcidae; genus Tegillarca; species Tegillarca granosa. The sequence goes on from CM056607.1 coordinate 33,270,670, forward strand.
CCTCTTTTACATATTGTAGTAATTACCCCACATTCAATACAGTGCAGAATAAAAAAAAAAAAAAGAGTTTTAGATAACGCCGCGGTAGTACACATGCATAATTTATCCTCTCCCCCTCCCATCGGTAACGAGGATCCTTACTTCAAGTCGAGTGATTTCGACGCCATTGTTGTGTTTCCAAATCCCGATTTTTAACATACATTCTCCCATGTATGTGTAAACTATGAAGATGTATAAGAATATTGTGACTTTGAACACCATTGAAAATCAGTAATTTGCACTGACATCGGTCCAGTTGTATTGCATGAAAAGTGACACCCAATTGAAAAAACGAAAGAACTAATATCCCTACTTTTTCTCTGAAACCATATAGGTACAAAATTTATTATTTTTTCTTAACTTACGCTAGATATCAAATTCGTCCGCTGACAATTATATTTCCTGATTGAATATCATGTTATTCTCCCTGCAGGTGGCAGTGTTTGAGCTCGCCGGAAGTAGTGATGAAGTCAATATTAAAATCGTTAAAACATCTTGCAGACACTGATGACGTAGGTGCGACCTATGACATACACAAAGTAAGTTAAAGAAAACGCAGAAAGTATGATGTTTAACACTGCAGACAATTAAATCGAAAGTTCTGATGGAAATCCCGGTGCCAGTAGAAAACCTTCAAGCTTCACCAAATGTATTGGCAAGCTTCCTCACACTCGAACATGTCCCAATCGGCGAAAAGGTAGTGTGCTCTGTAACCCTACGGATTAGACCACTCGGCCACCGGGAACAAATTTTACCTGTGTTTGTTGTTTCACATACTTGCACTGACTTGAACGAACTCAAAATATTTGAAAATTCGACAAAGAACGATTAAAGAACGCTAATAATGTATGTCAAATCGCGTAAAAAATCTGTTAGCCACAATTTTCTAATTGTCTTATGATGAACACAAATTTATGATCAAAAACAAATACGACGTCTTGGATTTCAAAATTCAGTTATTTGTTTCACAATTAACCTATTTTTTCATCACAGTTATATTGAAACATGCAAAATATGCAAAAATATGCAAAAATATGCAAATTATGTAACCAGAATTTATTTTACAACCGGAAGTCCATAGATATTTAATATATCCAAGTACGAAACCGTGAACAAATAACTCAGCTACCTTAAAAAACTTAATTATCCAATCAAAATAATGCATTCCATGTTACACGGGACGATTTTATGCTTACTTCCATTTTCTTTGTTTATTTTGTTTTCTTTTTTCTATAACATCAGATTTCAGAAGACAAAAGATTTATAAGAATTTTTACATTTACTTGGGCTGAATGGCTCGATGTTATAGAAATCTCAATAGGTCCAGATACAGTACAGGTTAGTTTTTACACGGCGATATCCACAAAGATATTATTTATCTATTTATTCTCTCTCACTCTCTCTCTCTCTCTCTCCTCTCTCTCTCTCTCTCTGTGTGTGTGTGTGTGTGTGTGTGTGGACAAACCACGAAATTTTCAAAGAAGAAAAACAAATTAAAGCAAAAACAAAAAGAAGACGCTTTAAAGGAATCATGAAAAACTAATTAAAAGAACGCAAAGCAAAAAAAAAAAAAAAAAAAAAAAAAAAAAAAAAAAAAAAAAAATGAGAAGAAAAAAACAATCGAATTTACACCACATATGATATATCTCTAAACAGGTGTTACACAATTCGGTTGAAGCCGATGACAAAACTCAAACTCGGGGTTTCAAAGCTGAATATGTAAGGATGTACTATTGTCAAAAAGGCATTGTTTTAAATTTTGACGTTAAATACATTCAAAAAATGCTTTATGACACTATATCTGTAAATCCTGTTTTTGTCACTTAACACTAAAGCCCATTCAGAATATTAGGTATCCGCCTTAACTTATAACTCTCCACAGATTAAACCACTGCGGTAAGACAGTTGGTAGAGTTCTCGCTCCAAAAGTGGGAGGTCATGGGTTCGAACCCCGAACGGATCTGACCCAAGACTTGAAAGTGGTTAGTGACTGTTCTTTCGCCAAGCACTCGGCATTACGAAAAAAAATCACGGTTCTTTCGGATGGAAATTAAAATAAACGAGGTCCCGTATCACGACAGGCGTGGCACGATAAAGAACCCTGCTATATAATGCCAATCAGCGCAACTCGCAGGCAAAATTTCCGCACTTTCCCCTATAGCTGGCGGCGTCTCGATATAAGTGAAATATTCTTGACTGGAACGTTAAACACCATTACTCAGCTCAACTCTCCTCAGATTAGTTTCCTGCAGGTTATACCGTATAGCAGGTTATTTTAGCGGGTCTTAATTTTGGCAATTTTGACAAGAAAAGTAAGCTTATTTATTTTGGCGATCTAAAACAACTCACTTATTTTACACTGGTCCACACAAATATTTTCACGGTTTTTTAAAATATTTTTTTTATGATTTTAAAAGGACCACCAGAATATAATCCGCTATACGGTATGTTTTCGATATATTTTAGGCAAAATCGTTTTCAACCGGTTTGATTCCACTATGTGTTCCATTTGCTTGTGTTCTAAATTTAGTGAGTATCTCTCTCTCTCTCCTCTCTCTCTCTCTCTCGCTCTCTCTCTCTCTCTCTCTCTCTTTGTCATTTTTCATTAGATTGGTTTCCTGTTGCAGAGTGCATGGTAGTTTTAGCTCTAGATTTCCATGTTCTATTTTCATAAGAAAAGTTCGGGGTCCACTCCGCGACAACCATACCGATATAATCTTTATACTATCTATTAACTCATTCTGTCACTAATGCATTTTTCGATGTTTTTATAATCTGTTCTATCGAAAGAGAAATATGCTAGATCTGTCAACAAACTCCCAAGGACACAAGCCTTAGTACTGTATTTTCTATACCCCCGATGTTAGATTGTATTCTTCTGTTTTACAACACACAAAAATATCAAACAACTTAAAAGTAATTAAGGTTTTCTATAGGAGTGAATCCGTTTATGAAACATAAAATCATTTTTACATAAGGAAAACACGTGTTAAATGCCACTTTACAGCAATAACTAAAATTAAGGACTTTATGTATGTGGAATATGGCTAATTCGCTTTTAGTAACACACGCAAATTTTAAAAAAGCAACCTACTCCCTATCAAGATATTATATTTAGAATTTATCAACATCTTTAAAAAAGTCAACATTGTCAAAATTGTTAGTTATAAAATGAAAGAAAAAAATTACTGCTGTAAAAAGTACTTGGTAACAACCAACTCAATCAAGATTACAACACACAAAAATAAACCACCCTAAGGTCTGTCCCGAGTGGGATTCGAACCCAGGCGGTGATAGGCGCTGTGATCCGTAACCGCGCTTTAAACCACTCGTTATAATGTATTTTATGTAATTATCTTTTATTCATTTTTTTTTATTTTAGGCGTTTTTCTGGTGTCCATTTTATGATAACAAATTTAATCAAATAAGATTACAAAAACTTCGAGAAGGTTTGGATATTGATCTCACATATTGATATTTGCCATGATCGAAGCGTTTACTTAATTTGTTCTGTTCTTCCTCGTCACGTGACCAGTATGAATTCGGTTTGTGAGAGCACGCGACGTGTTAAACTAGAGACTACATCAATCGACGTCACTAAACATTTAATCACTGGCAAGGGATAACAAACATTCATATGACCAGGACCGGGTCGTACCAAGCCTTTAGCTTAGCAAGTTCGGTGTCTTAAACGTTTACCTTTGCTTTTGGAATCTATAATAAATCCATGTTAAAAAATAATAAATTAAAATCATTTTTATAATTTAGAAGTGACTTAAATTTATATTATTTTGTTTATCTACAGAGGAACATTTGGTTAAAAAGCGTATACTTGACTTGCTCTCGCATCAGAATTTTTACAGCTATTCGCGACGAGTGCAATTTCAGTCATCTATAAAAATTAATCTAAGAACAAGATCGTGTATGTTTGAATGCGTATTTTGGTTTGATTGTACTAAAAAATACTCGGGGAGATTTAACTACATGCTAGCTCAAAGAGTCAGTAAGACGCATGCAAGAATACAACTCCTCCAGTCACGTACCACTGACACCCGGGGTGAACCAGTCGATACTCTGTTCTCCTGATGAGCGTTGAAAGCGAGGAAACGGTGTTTCAAATTATGGTCTGGTCAGGATTCGAACCCACAGCTTTTTATGCTCTCAAGGCGGACGCCTAAGCTAACGAGATGGAGGTGGTCATCTCCAGTTTTATTTAGATGTTCATCTTGTCAATGTTATTTTAAGTGATTGTAATATTTCGAAAATATGTTTCATTTAGTCTTTTTATAACTTGTCGGGGATCGAACCCAAGACCTCCTGACTTTGAGTCACTGTGCCAACAAGGCGGAAGAATGCAAAGGCAACTGGTTATGTAACTACCTACTGAAAAGGATCCTGTGTAAATTTAAAAAAAAACAAGCATTGCCATCATTCTTTAAGTCAAATGCTTGTGTTATTAAAGAAATAACAATAATTTCCCAAAGATGTAGCCTGTGGGATCTAATTTTAGAACATGGTTACGTCATAAACGTTGGCGATAAATTCAGGGAGGCATTTATTTAGACTTCAGAATAGTTTAGTGATAAAAGAGATGACAAAGTTAAGCAGAGGTATTACACCGACATTTTACTGTGGTTACCAGTAAAAAGCTCCATGATTCTGATTGATACTAACTGTGTCATTTATTTAAAAATCATAGGTCTATATATTATTTTTAAAGTGAAATTATACAGCCGAAATAAAAAACTTATACAAATATAGCTCAAACCAAAACAAATTTGTGTAGTTCATACTCTTCACGCACGCGCACACACACAGAGAGAGAGAGAGAGAGAGAGAGAGAGAGAGAGAGAGAGAGAGAGAGAGAGAGAGAGAGAGAGAGAGAATTTTGTAAAGAAAGGCATTTACAATTGATATACATAATCTAATCATATTTTATACATAATAATGCTATTGGTGTTCATAGAAAGATACAACAAAATACTAACATCTCGAAAATTATACTTATTGTACCATCAGCCGTCAACACTTTACTGAGTGAGGGACTATTTATTCATCAAACCTAACCATTAACTAAACTATTTAAATGTTCTCTCTTATGGTATTTACATACTGTAATATAAGTAATAATCATTCATCTGTTGAATTAAAAAATTCAAAATGTTAATATATTCTCTCCACGTCTGAACACCCCCTGTAATTTTTTTTTATTTAATATAACACATAAAAAAACCGAAGTTAATATACTGTAGTTATGAAAATCATTCTCAATATATTCACAACTGGTTTATTTAGTTATGGATATATTAAATCATTATGTTATGAACATGAATAAATGGTACACAAGCGATGCATACATTTGATGTCTACGGTCTCCTATAAGGACCATGCTCCAGCGAGGCATAGATTTGGCCTCTAATGTTACCCATAAGGGCCAGGCGCCAGTGAGACATAGATTAAGTCTCTTAGGTTGCCTATTAGGGCCAGGCCAGTGAGGCATAGATTTGGTCTTGAAGGCTATCCATTAGGGCTAGAGTTGGTCTCTACGGAATCCTATTAGGACCAGACGCCCACGATTCGAAGAATTGGTCTTCATAGTCTACCTTTTGGATCAGACACCAGTATAGTATGATTGTGGCCTTGATAACGTCCATGCACTAGTGTTGTATAGTTCTTATCTTTACGGCCTTCTTTAAGTGCCAGGTGCCAGTGGGCAAAGAATTGATCTCCCACCATTTAGACCGAACCAGTGAGTTGGGATGTTGTATTTCGTTCTTTTATTAGTAACAGGCACAAGTAATGTACCGGGCACCAGTGAGATGAGTTTACAAGTGGTTTCCAAAATAATCATATATTCTAGTTGTTATTGCAGATGGTTTTTAAAATTCTTGCCCCAGTTTCACAACCATTCACTCAACTCAAATATTCCTATTTTTCTCTTATCAATATTTTAAAAATTTTTATGAGACAATGTTTTGTTTTGTTTAACAAAACTACACTAAACAATTCAAATATGACATAAGATATTCAATTTTAATTGTGTAATGTCTCAAAAATTGACATTGAAATATTTCCTAATTTAAGTTAAGTGTACACTCAATTGAGTGAATGATTGTGAAACTGAAGCCTAATGAATTTCTTCAGTGTTGATGTTTTTGGGGCTTTAACTTTCCTTTTTCAAAGCAAGACTACGTGACCTTGCAAAACTCTCTCATTGAAATATTTTGGAAGACAAAGCAATACCCAATCAATTAAGTGTGTAATTCTTCTATGGTCCCACTAATATTTTTAGTCTGAAGAAAATGAGGCGGCGCCCCTTGTTACACCAGTTGGTATCGGAAAATCCCGGGTTTTCGATTTAAAAATTTATAAGATTTTTGTCCCGTATACAGTCTATGTTTACGGATTTTAGGTACATTTTAAATAGTTACGAACTTTCTTTATCTTTATATCAATAACAGCACCAGGGGGGAGAAGGGGTGGGGTTAACTAGATCGGTCGGTACCTAAGAAGTTCAGTTAGTTACTATGTACTATGTAGTGAATACCAGATCGACTTTCTAGTATGAAGTAACCCGAATTCATGTTTAACTTTCAATGCAGTACCAGTATATGAGATCTGTTAAATCCGCTTAAAGGAGCATAAAGTATACCAATTACTAAAATAAAAATAGTGATTTTTTATAAATATATTATTATCAATATAAAATGGTTGTTATTACGACTTGTGCGATTTATTTAATTAATACATTCACTATTATTAGCCCTTAATAAATGGAAATCCTAAAAGCTTGGGGCAATTCGATTAAATGTTGTTTATCAGTTTAGAGCATGCGCGGAAGATCTACATGTATGTTAACAATGGCGTCGGCAGAAAGAAAACGTTTCGTATGAGAATGACGACAGATTCTGCAAAGAAAAGAACAAAGTCCAACTAGGACAAACTGACTCAAAACAATTCGAATTGGCCAATCTCCGATGGAAATATGGCTGTAAATAAAACGGCAGTTTGGTTTCGGATACGCACGACTAAGTGGCCGCATTGTTCTTGAACACATACTCCTCTTATGCTGTGTTTGTTGACGATGATGATAAAATCGTTCTTTTTGCAATTTGTACAAGGAACACACATAACATTACTACCATGAAATGACCCCAAAACAATGTCATTTCATTTAATTACATAAAATTGTACGCGTTTAGTGATATCCTTGTAAATTACTTAAATGTCATGTCGGTTCTAAAGTCACAAATTTTGGCTTGTTTTAACTTCAACATAGTTGAAGCCCGTTATGCACACTGAAATGTATTATGAATTTGTAGATTTCTTCTGGAATTTCCGTCCTGTGGTTTCCGCCATTAAACGTGAACCTAACACGACTATATAGGTGAATAAAAGGTAGGACTTCCTTCCCATTAAAACCAATGTAGATTTAAAAAAAAAATTTCCTTCACAAAATGTAAAATATTGAATTATTATATCATTTTAACCATTAATTTAGCTAAAAGGTAAATTTGGGTGGGGGGCACAAATGGAAGTCCTTCCGTATAAAATATATGACGATGAATAATAGATTAACAAGATTTTTCCCCAACCTTTTTACTGTTGAATTATTTGTTATGTTATTTGGGATATAAATGGTTATAACCTTTTATGTTCTACTTGATAAATATCTGATATTTAGTGAGCAACAACGTCATTTCATATTCATATATAATGTCACATCTATCAGAAATGGATGGCCAAATTGGTCTCAACAAAACAGATAATTTGAAAATGTATATAGATAACGAAACTGAATTAATTCATCTAGTGTTCAAGAAACATAAGCCATTCGGTGTGTTTCTAGGAGTGATTTTACCAATCATGACGTATATAACTCTTGTATCAAACGTCATCGTAATTCGTGTATTTACAAGGAAAAACTTCCGGAATCCAACAACAGTTCTATTAGTAGCCATAGCAATATCAGATACTCTGACCGTGATTTTTAGAGATGGATTTAATCCGATTATCGACCTGGTATTCAAACAAGGCTACGAAACTTACCCATTCTGTGTAATTTTTGCTGTCATTAAAGAGTTTTCCTTAATTTTTCGATACATCTCCGTATTACTGACCACGTGCTTGATGATTATGCGTTTTGTTGTGATAAGATTTCCATTTCGAGGACCAAGATGCTGGAATTTAAGAACTTCCGGTGTACTGATTTTAGTAATTCCAGTTTTTGTATGTATTATATACATTCCGCCATGTTTTATTATGGTTAGAACGATTCTGGAGATTGTTAGGATTTCAGGAGATATGTCCACTGCCAACAATGTCACTGTAGAATATCCTGGGAATATCTGTTCATTAAATGTAACTCATATGAATACAGTGTTAGAAGCCAGACGGATGGAAGTCCGCATCGCTACGCATCTTATTGTAACAAGTTTTAACATAATGTCATTATCCTGCTGTTTAATAATGATCATCGCTTCGATCTATGTGATTGTGAAATTAAGAAGAAACAAAAAGGATTTGGCACGTACAACCAGAGGAAACAAAGAAAAAAGAAGAACAGCATTCATGGTAATTCTTGTTGTGGCGTTTTTTATCGCCGCTGAAATTCCCGAAGCTGCTATTTATATCTGTTTCCCGCCACGTTCCTTAATATACTTTTATTTTCGATATTCGCACTCGGAAACATGTAATAGCATCTTGAAAGCTACGTCACTTTTATTCAATCATCCTGAGATTATGAGTAGCGTTTGTTTTCAGATTGGTGCTCTGAGCAACGTCTGGATTTACGTCTTTATGAGTAAGGAGTTCAGATCTAGTTTAAAATGTAAAAATTAATTAGAAGAATTAGAATATTTTTAAAAAATAAAACCATCCAAGTGTATTATTTCTGTAATAATTAAGTCCAGACGTTGTACTAATGCAACTATACGATACCAATGACGATTAGCAATTGATTTAAAAATGAGTTGTTGTTGTTGTTATTATTATTATTATATTATTATTATTGTAATTATTATTATTATTATTATTATTATTATAAAGGTTATATAAGAAACTGTTATTTCAACATATTTTGCTTGTTTTTCAAAAATATAAAGGGCATCTGCACATAAAAGAGTGAGTTCATCTCTGTTTTATTCAACATATCTAAAAGTCACGGGTACTTTTTAGTTCTAATCTTATAGTTTTGGGTTGCAACTATTTACAATGCAGCTTAAAAGAAAATTTTATTCGAAAAGTATACGGTACATTTTAAAAACTATCCTGGGGCGTTTACAGTCAAATGTAAGTTATATGCAACATGCTATTCTTCTTTAATGGTTTGTTTCTCGCAACAGTTGGGTCCTCGGTGGCCCAGTGGTCTAAAGCGCGTGATTACGGATCACAGTGCCTCTGATCGCCTAGGTTCGAATCTTATTCGGGCAGACCCTAGTAAGAGAAACGTTGTTAGTTCGCTTGCCAAAGGTAGTTTTTTCATACCACTCCGGTTTTCTTCACCATACCAAAACTAACCGCTTCGATTTAAATTGGATAATATTGACGGGGTGTAAAACACTATAATTCTTATTCATCTCTTCACAGTAGTTTATTATACAGTGGTTTTCAACATCATTAAGACTTACGACGTTGGCCGACTGGTCCAAAGCGTGTCCTTACGGATCAGAGAGTCTCTTGCCGCTTAGGTTCGAATCCCTCTCTGGACAGGGCCTAGAGAGAGAAAATTTGTCGGTTTGCTTGACAAAGGTCGGTGATGTATACAGGTGGTCTCTATGAGAAAAACCTTAAAGTATAAGGACCTTCAAACACTGGTCTTAATAAAGAGATGGTTTTTATATAGATGTTCCATTTGGTTAAAGTATGAAGTAAAAGAACCCACATGTTACCGTGAGTGCATTGCAGATGTCAATTTTTCTTCCACTTCACCTTTTGCTACTGATGTCTCGAAATAAGTGAAATATTCTTCGCTGGGGCGTAAAACACCTTTTTTCGAAACCGTATAGGTACCAAACTGTATTAATTTTTCTTAACTTCTGTTAGCTATGAAATCCGTCTGCTGACAAATACATGTACATGTCCTGATTGAATATCATGTTATTCTCCCTGCAGGTGGCAGTGTTTGAGCTCGCCGGAAGTAGTGATGAAGTCAATATTAAAATCATTGAATCATCTTGCAGACACTGATGACGTAGGTGCGGCCTATGACATACACAAAGTAAATTAATGAAAACGCAGAAGTTATGACGTTAAACACTGCAAACAATTAAATCGAAAGTTCAAGTTCTAGAATTATGATGGAAATCCCGGTGCCAGTAGAAAACCCCCAAGCTTCAGCAAATGTACTGGCAAGCTTCCTCACACTCGGAACATGTCCCAATGGGATTCAATCCTAGGCGAAGAGGTTGTATGCTCTGTAGCCCTACGGATTAGACCACTCGGCCACCAGGCACGAATCTTACCTGTGTTTGTTGTTTAACATACATGTACTGACTTGAACGAACTCATAATATTTGAAAATTCGACAACGAAGAGTTGAAGATGGTAATAACGTATGTTAAATCGCGTAAAAAATCTGTTAGCCACAATTGTCTAATTGTCTTATGATGAACACAAATTTATGATCAAAAACAAATACGATTTCAATATTCAGTTATTTGTTTCACAATCAACATTTTTTCACCACAGTTATATTGAAACATGCAAATGTCCAAAATATGCAAATTATGTAACCAGAATTTATTTTACAACCGGAAGTCCATAGATATTTAATACGAAACCGTGGACAAATAACTCAGCTACCTATAAAAACTAAATTATCCAATCAAAACAATGTCATCCATGTTACACGGGACGATTTTATGTTTATTTCCATTTTCTTTGTTTATTTTGTTTTCTTTTTTCTATAACATCAGATCTCAGAAGACAAATGATTTATAAGAATTTTTATATTCACTTGGGCTGAATGCCTTGATGTTATAGAAATCTCAATAGGTCCAGATACAGTACAGATTAGATCCTACAAGGCTATATCCAAAAAAGACACACACTCTCTCTCTCTCTCTCTCTCTCTCTCTCTCTCTCTCTCTCTCTCTCTCTCTCTCTCTCTCTCTCTCTCTCTCTCTTTTTGTCATTTTTAAAATTTTTTCCGTAAGTGGGAGGTCGTTGGTCTGACCCAAGACTTGACAGTGGGAAGTGACTGTTCTCTCTCTCTCTCTCTCTCTCTCTCTCTCTCTCTCTCTCTCTCTCTCTCTCTCTCTCTCTCTCTCTCTCTCTCTGTATTTTTTTGTCATTTTTAAATTTTTTTCCGTAAGTGGGAGGTCGTTGGTCTGACCCAAGACTTGACAGTGGGTAGTGACTGTTCTTTCGCTAAGCACTCGGCATTACGAAATGAAAGTCGTGGTTCTTCCGGATGTGAACTTAAAATAAACGAGGTCCCGTGTCACGACAAAGAACCCTGCTGTATAATGCCATCAGTGCAACACACAGGCTAAATTTCTGTACTTTCGCCTATAGCTGGGACGTCTCGATATAAGTGAAATATTCTTGACTGGAACGTTAAACACTATTACTTAACTCATTAGTTTACCTGCATGTAATACCGTATAGCAGATCATTTAAGCGAGTCTTTATTTTGGCAATTTTGACAAGAAAAGTAAGCTTATTTATTTTGGCACTTATTTTACACTGGTACACACAAATATTTTCAAGATTTTTTTGATATTTTTATGATTTTAAAACGACCACCAAAATACGCCCAAATATGCTCCCCGCGAAAATAATCCGCTTAACGGTTTTATAAGAAAATGTTATTTCAACATATTTTGCTTGTTTTTTAAAAGTATAAAGGGCATCTGCACATAAAAGAGTGAGTTCATCTCTGTTTTATTCAACATATCTAAAAGTCACGGGTACTTTTTAGTTCTAATCTTATAATTTTGGGTTGCAACTATTTACAATGCAGCTTAAAAGAAAATTTTATTCGAAAAATATACGGTACATTTTAAAAACTATCCTGGGTCGTTTACATCCAAATGTTAGTCATATGCAACATGTATTCTTCTTTAATGGTTTGTTTTCACAACTGTTGGGTCCTCGGTGCCCAAGTGGTCTAAAGCGCGCGTATACGGATCACAGTGCCTCTGATCGCCTAGGTTCGAATCTTATTCGGGCAGACCCTAGTAAGAGAAACGTTGTTAGTTCGCTTGCCAAAGGTAGTTTTTTCATACCACTCCGGTTTTCTTCACCATACCAAAACTAACCGCTTCGATTTAAATTGCATAATATTGACGGGGTGTAAAACACTATAATTCTTATTCATCTCTTCACAGTAGTTTATTATACAGTGGTTTTCAACATCATTAAGACTTACGACGTTGGCCGACTGGTCCAAAGCGTGTCCTTACGGATCAGAGAGTCTCTTGCCGCTTAGGTTCGAATCCCTCTCTGGACAGGGCCTAGAGAGAGAAAATTTGTCGGTTTGCTTGACAAAGGTCGGTGATATATACAGGTGGTCTCTATGAGAAAAACCTTAAAGTATAAGGACCTTCAAACACTGGTCTTAATAAAGAGATGGTTTTTATATAGATGTTCCATTTGGTTAAAGTATGAAGTAAAAGAACCCACATGTTACCGTGAGTGCATTGCAGATGTCAATTTTTCTTCCACTTCACCTTTTGCTACTGACGTCTCGAAATAAGTGAAATATTCTTCGCTGGGGCGTAAAACACCTTTTTTCGAAACCGTATAGGTACCAAACTGTATTAATTTTTCTTAACTTCTGTTAGCTATGAAATCCGTCTGCTGACAAATACATGTACATGTCCTGATTGAATATCATGTTATTCTCCCTGCAGGTGGCAGTGTTTGAGCTCGCCGGAAGTAGTGATGAAGTCAATATTAAAATCATTGAATCATCTTGCAGACACTGATGACGTAGGTGCGGCCTATGACATACACAAAGTAAATTAATGAAAACGCAGAAGTTATGACGTTAAACACTGCAAACAATTAAATCGAAAGTTCAAGTTCTAGAATTATGATGGAAATCCCGGTGCCAGTAGAAAACCCCCAAGCTTCAGCAAATGTACTGGCAAGCTTCCTCACACTCGGAACATGTCCCAATGGGATTCAATCCTAGGCGAAGAGGTTGTATGCTCTGTAGCCCTACGGATTAGACCACTCGGCCACCAGGCACGAATCTTACCTGTGTTTGTTGTTTAACATACATGTACTGACTTGAACGAACTCATAATATTTGAAAATTCGACAACGAAGAGTTGAAGATGGTAATAACGTATGTTAAATCGCGTAAAAAATCTGTTAGCCACAATTGTCTAATTGTCTTATGATGAACACAAATTTATGATCAAAAACAAATACGATTTCAATATTCAGTTATTTGTTTCACAATCAACATTTTTTCACCACAGTTATATTGAAACATGCAAATGTCCAAAATATGCAAATTATGTAACCAGAATTTATTTTACAACCGGAAGTCCATAGATATTTAATACGAAACCGTGGACAAATAACTCAGCTACCTATAAAAACTAAATTATCCAATCAAAACAATGTCATCCATGTTACACGGGACGATTTTATGTTTATTTCCATTTTCTTTGTTTATTTTGTTTTCTTTTTTCTATAACATCAGATCTCAGAAGACAAATGATTTATAAGAATTTTTATATTCACTTGGGCTGAATGCCTTGATGTTATAGAAATCTCAATAGGTCCAGATACAGTACAGATTAGATCCTACAAGGCTATATCCAAAAAAGACACACACTCTCTCTCTCTCTCTCTCTCTCTCTCTCTCTCTCTCTCTCTCTCTCTCTCTCTCTCTCTCTCTTTTTGTCATTTTTAAAATTTTTTCCGTAAGTGGGAGGTCGTTGGTCTGACCCAAGACTTGACAGTGGGAAGTGACTGTTCTCTCTCTCTCTCTCTCTCTCTCTCTCTCTCTCTCTCTCTCTCTCTCTCTCTCTCTCTCTCTCTCTGTATTTTTTTTGTCATTTTTAAATTTTTTTCCGTAAGTGGGAGGTCGTTGGTCTGACCCAAGACTTGACAGTGGGTAGTGACTGTTCTTTCGCTAAGCACTCGGCATTACGAAATGAAAGTCGTGGTTCTTCCGGATGTGAACTTAAAATAAACGAGGTCCCGTGTCACGACAAAGAACCCTGCTGTATAATGCCATCAGTGCAACACACAGGCTAAATTTCTGTACTTTCGCCTATAGCTGGGACGTCTCGATATAAGTGAAATATTCTTGACTGGAACGTTAAACACTATTACTTAACTCATTAGTTTACCTGCATGTAATACCGTATAGCAGATCATTTAAGCGAGTCTTTATTTTGGCAATTTTGACAAGAAAAGTAAGCTTATTTATTTTGGCACTTATTTTACACTGGTACACACAAATATTTTCAAGATTTTTTTTGATATTTTTTATGATTTTAAAACGACCACCAAAATACGCCCAAATATGCTCCCCGCGAAAATAATCCGCTTAACGGTTTTATAAGAAAATGTTATTTCAACATATTTTGCTTGTTTTTTAAAAGTATAAAGGGCATCTGCACATAAAAGAGTGAGTTCATCTCTGTTTTATTCAACATATCTAAAAGTCACGGGTACTTTTTAGTTCTAATCTTATAATTTTGGGTTGCAACTATTTACAATGCAGCTTAAAAGAAAATTTTATTCGAAAAATATACGGTACATTTTAAAAACTATCCTGGGTCGTTTACATCCAAATGTTAGTCATATGCAACATGTATTCTTCTTTAATGGTTTGTTTTCACAACTGTTGGGTCCTCGGTGCCCAAGTGGTCTAAAGCGCGCGTATACGGATCACAGTGCCTCTGATCGCCTAGGTTCGAATCTTATTCGGGCAGACCCTAGTAAGAGAAACGTTGTTAGTTCGCTTGCCAAAGGTAGTTTTTTCATACCACTCCGGTTTTCTTCACCATACCAAAACTAACCGCTTCGATTTAAATTGGATAATATTGACGGGGTGTAAAACACTATAATTCTTATTCATCTCTTCACAGTAGTTTATTATACAGTGGTTTTCAACATCATTAAGACTTACGACGTTGGCCGACTGGTCCAAAGCGTGTCTTTACGGATCAGAGAGTCTCTTGCCGCTTAGGTTCGAATCCCTCTCTGGACAGGGCCTAGAGAGAGAAAATTTGTCGGTTTGCTTGACAAAGGTCGGTGATATATACAGGTGGTCTCTATGAGAAAAACCTTAAAGTATAAGGACCTTCAAACACTGGTCTTAATAAAGAGATGGTTTTTATATAGATGTTCCATTTGGTTAAAGTATGAAGTAAAAGAACCCACATGTTACCGTGAGTGCATTGCAGATGTCAATTTTTCTTCCACTTCACCTTTTGCTACTGACGTCTCGAAATAAGTGAAATATTCTTCGCTGGGGCGTAAAACACCTTTTTTCGAAACCGTATAGGTACCAAACTGTATTAATTTTTCTTAACTTCTGTTAGCTATGAAATCCGTCTGCTGACAAATACATGTACATGTCCTGATTGAATATCATGTTATTCTCCCTGCAGGTGGCAGTGTTTGAGCTCGCCGGAAGTAGTGATGAAGTCAATATTAAAATCATTGAATCATCTTGCAGACACTGATGACGTAGGTGCGGCCTATGACATACACAAAGTAAATTAATGAAAACGCAGAAGTTATGACGTTAAACACTGCAAACAATTAAATCGAAAGTTCAAGTTCTAGAATTATGATGGAAATCCCGGTGCCAGTAGAAAACCCCCAAGCTTCAGCAAATGTACTGGCAAGCTTCCTCACACTCGGAACATGTCCCAATGGGATTCAATCCTAGGCGAAGAGGTTGTATGCTCTGTAGCCCTACGGATTAGACCACTCGGCCACCAGGCACGAATCTTACCTGTGTTTGTTGTTTAACATACATGTACTGACTTGAACGAACTCATAATATTTGAAAATTCGACAACGAAGAGTTGAAGATGGTAATAACGTATGTTAAATCGCGTAAAAAATCTGTTAGCCACAATTGTCTAATTGTCTTATGATGAACACAAATTTATGATCAAAAACAAATACGATTTCAATATTCAGTTATTTGTTTCACAATCAACATTTTTTCACCACAGTTATATTGAAACATGCAAAATATCCAAAATATGCAAATTATGTAACCAGAATTTATTTTACAAACGGAAGTCCATAGATATTTAATATATCCAAGTACGAAACCGTGGACAAATAACTCAGCTACCTAAAAAAACTAAATTATCCAATCAAAACAATGTCATCCATGTTACACGGGACGATTTTATGTTTATTTCCATTTTCTTTGTTTATTTTGTTTTCTTTTTTCTATAACATCAGATCTCAAAAGACAAATGATTTATAAGAATTTTTATATTTACTTGGGCTGAATGCCTTGATGTTATAGAAATCTCAATAGGTCCAGATACAGTATAGGTTAGATCTTACAAGGCTATATCCAAAAAAGACATTTTCTCTCTCTCTCTCTCTCTCTCTCTCTCTCTCTCTCTCTCTCTCTCTCTCTCTCTCTCTCTCTCTCTCTATTTTTTTGTCATTTTTAAAATTTTTTCCGTAAGTGGGAGGTCGTTGGTCTGACCCAACACTTGACAGTGGGAAGTGACTGTTCTTCGCTAAGCACTTGGCATTACGAAATGAAAGTCGTGGTTCTTCCGAATGTGAACTTTAAATAAACGAGGTCCCGTGTCACGATAGGGCTGGCACGATAAAGAACCCTGCTGTATAATGCCATCAGTGCAACACACGGGCTAAATTTCTGAACTTCCGCCTTTAGCTGGGATGTCTCGATATAAGTGAAATATTCTTGACTGGAACGTTTAACACTATTACTTAACTCATTAGTTTACCTGCATGTAATACCGTATAGCAGATCATTTAAGCGAGTCTTTATTTTGGCAATTTTGACAAGAAAAGTAAGCTTATTTATTTTGGCACTTATTTTACACTGGTGCACACAAATATTTTCAAGATTTTTTTGATATTTTTTATGATTTTCAAAGGACCACCATAATACGCCCAAATATGCTCCCCGCAAAAATAATCCGCTTAACGGTATGTTTTCGATATATTTGAGGCAAAATCGTTTTCAACCGGTTTGACTCACTATGTGTTCCATTTGCTTGTATTCTAAATTTAGTAAGTAACTCTCTCTCTCTCTCTCTCTCTCTCTCTCTCTCTCTCTCTCTCTCTCTCTTACTATTTTTGTCATTTTTTATTAGATTGGTTTCCTGTTGCAGAGTGCATGGTAGTTTTAGCTCTAGATTTCCATGTTCTATTTCATAAGAAAAGTTCGGGGTCCCACTCCGCTGTAACCATACCAAGGTTGAGATATCATCTTTATATTATCTATTAACTCATCCTGTCACTAAGGCATTTTTCGATGTTTTACAACACACAAAAATATGTAACAACTTAAAAGTAATTAAGGTTTGCTATAGAAGAAGTGAATCCGTTTTATGAAAGATAAAATCGTTTGTAGATAAGGAAAACACGGGTAAATATCACTTTACAGCAATAATTAAAACTAGAGATTGTAACTGGGATACCAGTTACGTATGATTCCCCACCATCCATAATCTATATATTGTCTAAAATATACACCTGCTGATGGACTGATCTCGTGATGGATCGATAGTATCCATTACTAGTAATCGAAAGCTGACAAAGAGAAAGGACGGAAGACAAGTAAATTTAAAGTTAACATCAAGTACAATTATAATTCGAGTAGTATTCATTTTAATATATATTTTCATTCCCTCATACCCAATTGTTGCAACAACGTTTTTTGTTAAAAGAAACCAATTGAATCTGCATGTATAAATTTATAATTCGAAATGTATGTAAATTTAAAGTTCAATAGATCAGAATCATGCGTTCTGTCTTCTAACATAGACCCTATCCATTAATTTGGCAATTACAATTAGCTGGTGTATTTTGATTGGACAAGTATTCAACTTTGATTGATAGCAAATCTATTTCACGAACTGTGAGGTGTTTAACTAACAAATTTGATTGACGTGTGTCATGTCTGTGAAGTAGCCATAACCTACATATTTAATTAATGGATAATTAACAAAGAGATTAAAGCAATTATACATATCAAAACATGTAATAATGCTATTGAATTTGTTTACAATTCTTTGAATAGGAATTTAATCCTGTAAAATTGCCTTAAGAAATGAAATCAAGTATGCCATAAGATAGTGTTTCTTGACTGAGGGTGGGTGTTAAGAATTCTGGCTTCACACCCCTACCCTCTCTTGAAAAGGATTTCCTGGAGGTTTTTATCACTCTTTTCAAAAGTCCATAATGAACAAGAAAATATACAGATGAGTGGAAGGGATTTTAACTATTTAAAAGCTATACATGTACATAGCACTACCCACAGCGGGAAATGACCTTAGATGCCCTTTATTAATATAACTCTATTCAACTTTTCATAAGGAACCAGAAAATACATAAATTAGGGGTGGGGATTGCAATAGTTTAAAATTAACCCAGCCCTACCCTTCAGTGGGAAAGGACCTTAGGTGTCTTTGATTAGTGTCATTCTTTTCATTTTATCATTAGGAACCAGAAAATATATACTTTAGGGGTGGGGATCTCAACAGTTTAAAAGTTATGACAAAGCCCTATATATGGTTTTATAGCACACTGCAAAGTGTTTAAGGAAAAATTGGTGATTTTTGTTTTTAAGACCCCATCTTCCTGTCCCTCCCTCAATGATATTTGATATATTTTTAACAATTTAATACATAGTAACTGAGAATTTATTAAGAACAAATTCTGTATGTGAGAAAGAGGTTAGTCACTTAATTAACATGTAGTTCATTACCATTCAATCATTTTTGTTTAGTGCTTAACTTTATACATTAATTCAGATTACCCATTTTTATCGGGCGCTCATATATCTGAGAAACTGAATAAGAAAGACGAAGATTCTGTAAGAGTTATCTCTCTTTGTACGTATTGGACAGAAAGATGTTTGGTATTAAATTACGCAATTTACACGCTGAGCCGTCGAGATAGAAAAAAATTTGATAATTTATCCATATCTACCAAGATAGCAGATTGTTGGTACCAAATTTCATCGAAACCCATCATACCGTTTCCGAGTTCTGCACCGGACAATTTTAAAGGAAAAATAAAAAATTATAATAATAATAATAATAATAAAAAGAAGAAACAGAACGGAAACAATATGATTCCCCTCTTCTAAAACCTTGAAAAACTAGTGCTACGGCAGACGTGAATCAGACAGTAAGAACAAGACCGTGTATGTTTGAATGCGTATTTTGGTTTGCATTGTACTGTAGAATACTCGGGGAGATTTTACTACATGCTAGCTGAAAGAGTCAGTAAGACGCATGCAAACATTCAACTCCTTCAGTCACGTATCACTGACACCCGGGGTGAACCAGTCGATACTCTGTTCTCCTAATGAACGCTGAAAGCGAGGAAACAGTATTTCAAATTATGGTCTGGTCAGGATTCAAACCCACATTTTTTATGCTTTCAAGGCGGACGACCATCTCTGCCTAAGCTTACGAGGTGGAGGTGGTCATCTCAAGTTTTATTAAGATGTACATCTTGTCAATGTTATTTTAAGTGATTGTAATATTTCGAAAATATGTTTTATTCAGTCTTTTTATAACTTGTCGGGAATCGAACTCAAGACCTCCTGACTTTGAATCACTGTGCCAACTAGGCGGTACAATGCAAAGGCAACTGGTTATGTAACTACCCACTGAAAAGGATCCTGTGTAAATTCAAAAAAAAAATAACAAGCAGCGCCACCGTTCTTTCAATCAAATGCTTGTGATATAAAAGGGGTTGGCGATAAATTCAGGGAGGCATTTAAAGAAAAATACTAGTAGGAGTGTATTTTTAGACTTCAGAATAGTTTAGTTATAAAAGAGATGAAAAAGTTAAGCAGAGGTATTACACCGACATTTAACTTTGGTTGCCAGTAAAATGGTCGACGATTCTGATTGATACTAACTGTGTCATTTATTTAAAATTGATAGGTCTATAAATATATAATTTTTAAAGTGAAATTATGCAGCCGAAATAAAAATGATACAATATAGCTCAAAGTAATGCAAAGTTGTTTAGTTGATGCTCTTCACTCACGCACGGGCACAAACACACGCACACACACACACACACACACTCAGAGAGAGAGAGAGAGAGAGAGAGAGAGAGAGAGAGAGAATAAATAAATAGACAAATAATATCTTTGTGGATATAGCCTTGTAAGAACTAACCAGTACAGTATCTGGACTATTGAGATTTCTATAACATCGAGCCATTCAGCCCAAGTAAATATAAAATTCATATTAATCTTTTGTCTTCCGAGATCTGATGTTATAGAAAAAACACGAGAATAGAATTAAGCATAGAAGCTTCCAGTGTAACATGGATGGCACTGTTTTTATTGGATTATTTAGTTTTTATAGGTAGCTGAGTAATTTGCTCACGGTTTCGAATTTGGATTATTTTTAATATCTATGGACTTCTTGTAGTAAAAAAATTCTTAAACATTTATTAGTAAATTTGTTGCATATTTTGCATGCTTCAGCATAATTGTGATGAAAAAATAGGTTATTTGTTAAACAAATACACTGTATACTGAATATATCCATAAATTTGTGTTCATCATAAGACAATTGTGGCTAACAGATTTTTACGTGATTTAAAAGAAGTTTTTGGCGTTTTTTAACCATTCCTGTCAAATTTTCAAATATTTTGAGTGCGTTCAAGTCGTTATTTGCACAGAAAGGCATTTACAATTGATATAATGCTATAGGTGTTCACAGAAAGTTACAACAAAATGCTAACATCTTAAAAATTATACCCATTGTACCATCAACACTTTACTGAGTGAGGGACTATTTATTCATCAAACCTAACCATTAACTAAACTATTTAAATGTTCCCTCTTATGGTATTTTACATACTGTAATATAAGTAAATAATCATTCATCTGTTGAATTAAAAAAATCAAAATCTTAATATATTCTCTCCACGTTTGAACACCCCCTGTAATTTTTATTTTATTTAATATACACATAAAAAACTGAAGTTAATATACTGTAGTTATGAAAATCATTCTCAATATATTCTCAACTGGTTTATTTAGTTATGGATATATTAAATCATTATGTTATGAACATGAATAAATGGTACACAAGCGATGCATACATTTGATGTCTACGGTCTCCTATTAAGGACCATGCTCCAGTGAGGCATAGATTTAGGCCTCTAATGTTACCCATAAGGGCCAGGCGCCAGTGAGACATAGATTTAGTCTCTTAGGTTACCTATTAGCGCCAAGCGCCATTTAGGCATTGGTGTGGTCTTTAAGGCTACCCATTAGGGACCAGCCGCCAATTTGGCTTAGAGATGGTCTCTATGGAATCCTAATGGAACAAGCGCTCATGATGCGTAGAATTGGTCTCCACAGTCTACCTTTTGGATCAGACACCAGTAAAGTATGGTTGTGGCCTTGATAACGTCCATGCACTAGTGTTGTATAGTTCTAATATTTACGACCTTCTTTAAGCGCCAAGCACCCGTCAGCAAAGAATTGATCTCCACACTCTCCCTTTTGGGCCAGACCAATGAGTTGGGATGTTGTATTTCATTTTTTTCAATTAGGAACAGGCACTAGTAATGCATGGATGTTGCCTTTACCGTCTCGATTTGAGGCCGGGATTCTGTCAGGGAAAATTTAGACTATACGATCCCCTTTAGGGTATTAGTAAGGCATATATAGATGTGGTCTCTTAGATATGGTATAGGTACCAAAGATATAGATTTGGTCTCTAAGTCCCCATTATAGGACCAGACACCAGTAAAGAATGCATCTGGTGTCTACGGTCTACCATACGGTAGATACATAATGCATAATGTATTTACGAACTCACATAACGAAAGGACATCAGTTAGCTTAACGTGACAGGCTTCATTATTTAAAGGGTTTGGTTGCGATGGTCTCAAATTTGGACCGGGTACCAGTACGGTAACCATATTAACGAACTGCATTTAAGACAAGACACCTGTGAAGCATAGTTTTGATTTCTACTGTCATCCTTCAGTGCCATGCATCTTTAGGCATTACCGTCTCATATAAGTGTGCATATGGTTTCCAAAATATTCATATATTTCAAGTTGTCATTGCAGATAATTTTTTTAATTCTGATGAATTTCTTCAGTGTTGATGTTTGCTGACCTCTTCTTCCTTTTTCAATACAAGACTACGTGACGTCACAAAACTCTCTCATTGAAATATTTTGGAAGACAAATCATCCCCCATCGATTAAGTGTGTAATTCTTCTATGGTCCCACTAATATTTTTAGTCTGAAGAAAATGAGGCGGCGCCCCTTGTGACACCAGTTGGTATCGGAAAATCCCGGTTTTTCGATTTAAAAATTTATAAGATTTTTGTTCCGTATACAGTCTATGTTTACGGATTTTTAGGTACATGTTTAATAGTTACGAACTTTCTTCATCTTTATATCAATAAAAGCACCAGGGGGAAGAGAGGGTGAGGTTAACTAGATCTGTCTGTATCCAAGAAGTTAAGTTAGTTACTATGTATAGATTAGTGGATACCAAATCGACTTAAAAGTACCAAGTACCAGAAATTCATTTTTAACTTTCATTGAGGTACTGGCATATGAGATCTGTTAAATTCGATTAAAGCTGCATCAAGTTTACCAATTACTAAAATAAAAATAGTAATTTTTTACAAATATATTTTATCAATATAAAATGGATGTTATTACGATTTGTGCAATTAAATTTTATAAGTTCACTATTATTAGCCCATAATAAATGGAAATCCTTAAAGCTTGGGGCAATTCGATAAAATGTTGATTATCAGTTTAGAGCATGCGCGGAAGATCTACATGTATGTAAACAATGGCGTCGGCAGAAAGAAAACGTTTCGTATGAGAATGACGACAGATTCTGCAAAGAAAAGAACAAAGTCCAACTGGGACAAACTGACTCAAAACGATTTGAATCGGCCAAGCTCGGATGGAAATATGGCTGTAAATAAAACGGCAGTTTGGTTTCGGATACGCACGACTAAGTGGGCACATTGCTCTTGAACACATACTCCTCTTATGCTGTTTTTGTTGACGATGATGATAAAACCGTTCTTTATGCAATTTGTACAAGGAACACACATAACATTACTACCATGAAATGACCCCAAAACAATGTCATTTCCTAATTACATAAAATTGCACGCGTTTAGTGATATCCTTGTAAATTACTGAAATGCTCATATCGGTTCTAAAGTCACAAATTTCCGCTTGTTTTAACTTCAACATAGTTGAAGCCCGTTATGCACACTGAAATGTATTATTAATTTGTAGATTTCTTCTGGAATTTCCGTTCTGTGGTTTCCGCCATTATAAGTGAACCTATCACGACTATATAGGTGAATAAAATATATGACGATAAATAACAGATTAACAAGATTTTTCCCAACCTTTTTACTATTGAATTATTTGTTATGTTATTTGGGATATAAATGGTTATAACCTTTTATGTTTTACTTGATAAAATATCTGATATTTAGTGAGCAACAACGTCATTTCAAATTCATATATAATGTCACATCTATCAGAAATGGATGGCCAAATTGGTCTCAACAAAACAGATAATTTGAAAATGTATATGGATAACGAAACTGAATTAATTCATCTAGTGTTCAAGAAACATAAGCCATTCGGTGTGTTTCTAGGAGTGATTTTACCAATCATGACGTATATAACTCTTGTATCAAACGTCATCGTAATTCGTGTATTTACAAGGAAAAACTTCAGGAATCCAACAACAGTTTTATTAGTAGCCATAGCAATTTCAGATACTCTGACCGTGATTTTTAGAGATGGTTTTAATCCGATTATCGACCTGGTATTCAAACAAGGCTACGAAACTTACCCATTCTGTGTAATTTTTGCTGTCATTAAAGAGATTTCCTTAATTTTTCGATACATCTCCGTATTACTGACCACGTGCTTGATGATTATGCGTTTCGTTGTGATAAGATTTCCATTTCGAGGACCAAGATGCTGGAATTTAAGAACTTTCGGTGTACTGATTTTAGTAATTCCATTTTTTGTATGTATTATATACATTCCGCCATGTTTTATTATGGTTAGAACGATTCTGGAGATTGTTAGGATTTCAGGAGATATGTCCATTGCCAACAATGTCACTGTAGAATATCCTGAGAATATCTGTTCATTAAATGTAACTCATATGAATACAGTGTTACGAGCGAGAAAGATGGAAGTCCGCATCGCTACGCATTTTATTGTAACAAGTTTTAACATAATGTCATTATCCTGCTGTTTAATAATGATCATCGCTTCGATCTATGTGATTGTGAAATTAAGACGAAACAAAAAGGATTTAGCACGTACAACCAGAGGAAACAAAGAAAAAAGAAGATCAGCATTCATGGTAATTCTTGTTGTGGCGTTTTTTATCGCCGCTGAAATTCCCGAAGCTGCTATTTATATCTGTTTCACGCCACGTTCCTTAATATACTTTTATTTTCGATATTCGCACTCGGAAACCTGTAATAGCATCTTGAAAGCTACGTCACTTTTATTCAATCATCCTGAGATTATGAGTAGCGTTTGTTTTCAGATTGGTGCTCTGAGCAACGTCTGGATTTACGTCTTTATGAGTAAGGAGTTCAGATTTAGTTTAAAATGTAAAAATTAATTATTATTATTATTATTTATATTATTATTTTTATTATTATTATTATAAAGGTTATGTAAGAAACTGTTATTTCAACATATTTTGCTTGTTTTTTAAAAATATAGAGGGCATCTGCACATAAAAGAGTGAGTTCATCTCTGTTTTATTCAACATATCTAAAAGTCACGGGTTACTTTTTAGTTCTAATCTCATAGTTTTGGTTGCAACTATTTACAATGCAGCTTAAAAGAAAATTTTATTCGAAAAGTATACGGTACATTTTAAAAACTATCCTGGGTCGTCTACATCCAAATGTAAGTCATATGCAACATGCTATTCTTCTTTAATGGTTTGTCTTCGCAACAGTTGGGTCTTCGGTGGCCCAGTGGTCTAAAGCGCGCGCTTACGGATCACAGTGCCTCTGATCGCCTAGGTTCGAATTTTATTCGGGAAGACCCTAGTAAGAGAAACGTTGTTAGTTCGCTTGCCAAAGGTAGTTTTTTCATACCACTCCGGTTTTCTTCACCATACCAAAACTAACCGCTTCGATTTAAATTGGATAATATTGACGGGGTGTAAAACACTATAATTCTAATTCATCTCTTCACAGTAGTTTATTTTACTAATGTTGTCAACATCATTAAGACTTACGACGTTAGCCGACTGGTCCAAAACGTGTTCTTACGGATCAGAGAGTCTCTTGCCGCTTAGGTTCGAATCCCTCTCTTGACAGGGCCTAGAGAGAGAAAATTTGTCGGTTTGTTTGACAAGGGCCGGTGATATATACAGGTGGTCTCTATGAGAAAAACCTTAAAGTATAAGGACCTTCAAACACTGGTCTTAATAAAGAGATGGTTTTTATATAGATGTTCCATTTGGTTAAAGTATGAAGTAAAAGAACCCACATGTTACCGTGAGTGCATTTCAGAGGTCAATTTTTCTTCCATTTCACCTTTTGCTAGTGACGTCTCGAAATAAGTGAAATATTCTTGGCTGGGGCGTAAAACACCTTTTTTGAAACCGTATAGGTACCAAACTGTATTTATTTTGCCTAACTTCTGTTAGCTATCAAATCCGTCTGCTGACAAATACATGTATATGTCCTGATTGAATATCATGTTATTCTCCCTGCAGGTGGCAGTGTTTGAGCTCGCCGGAAGTAGTGATGAAGTCAATATTAAAATCATTGTATCATCTTGCAGACACTGGTGACGTAGGTGCGACCTATGACATACACAAAGTAAGTTAATGAAAACGCAGAAGTTATGACGTACACTGCAAACAATTAAATCAAAAGTTCAAGTTCTAGAATTATGATGGAAATCCCGGTGCCAGTAGAAAACCCGCAAGCTTCAGCAAATGTACTGGCAAGCTTCCTCACACTCGGAACATGTCCCAATGGGATTCAATCCTAGGCGAAGAGGTTGTATGCTCACTGACTTGAACGAACTCATAATATTTGAAAATTCGACAAAGAAGAGTTAAAGATAGTAATAACGTATGTTAAATCGCGTAAAAAATCTGTTAGCCACAATTGTCTAATTGTCTTATGATGAACCCAAATTTATGATCAAAAACAAATACGATTTCAATATTCAGTTATTTGTTTCACAATCAACCTTTTTTCATCACAGTTATATTGAAACATGCAAAAAATGCAAAAATATGCAAATTAGGTAACCAGAATTCATTTTACAAACGGAAGTCCATAGATATTTAATATATCCAAGTACGAAACCGTGGACAAATAACTCAGCTACCTATAAAAACTAAATTATCAAATCAAAACAATGTCATCCATGTTACACGGGACGATTTTATGTTTATTTCCATTTTCTTTGTTTATTTTGTTTTCTTTTTTCTATAACATCAGATCTCAGAAGACAAAAGATTTATAAGAATTTTTATATTCACTTGGGCTGAATGCCTTGATGTTATAGAAATCTCAATAGGTCCAGATACAGTACAGATTAGATCTTACAAGGCTATATCCAAAAAAACATTATTCTCTCTCTCTCTCTCTCTCTCTCTCTCTCTCTCTCTCTCTCTCTCTCTCTCTCTCTCTCTCTCTATTTTTTTGTCATTTTTTAAATTATTTCCGTAAGTGGGAGGTCGTTGGTCTGACCCAAGACTTGACAGTGGGAAGTGACTGTTCTTTCGCTAAGCAATCGGCATTACGAAATGAAAGTCGTGGTTCTTCCGGATGTAAACTTAAAATAAACGAGGTCCCGTGTCACGATAGGGCTGGCACGATAAAGAACCCTGCTGTATAATGCCATCAGTGCAACACACAGGCTAAATTTCTGTACTTTCGCCTATAGCTGGGACGTCTCGATATAAGTGAAATATTCTTGACTAGAACGTTAAACACTATAACTTAACTCATTAGCTTACCTGCATGTAATTCCGTATAGCAGATTATTTTAGCGGGTCTTTATTTTGGCAATTTTGACAAGAAACGTAAGCGTATTTATTTTGGCACTTATTTTACACTGGTACACACAAATATTTTCAAGATTTTTTTAAATATTTTTTATGATTTTAAAAGGACCACCAGAATACGCCCAAATATGCTCCCCGCGAAAATAATCCGCTTAACGGTATGTTTTCGATATATTTGAGGCAAAATCGTTTTCAACCGGTTTGACTCACTATGTGTACCATTTGCTTGTATTCTAAATTTAGTAAGTAATTCTCTCTCTCTCTCTCTCTCTCTCTCTCTCTCTCTCTCTCTCTCTCTCTCTTACTATTTTTGTCATTTTTTTTATTAGATTGGTTTCCTGTTGCAGAGTGCATGGTAGTTTTAGCTCTAGATTTCCATGTTCTATTTCATAAGAAAATTTCGGGGTCCCACTCCGCGGTAACCATACTAAGGTTGAGATATCATCTTTATATTATCTATTAACTCATCTTGTCACTAATTTATTTTTCGATGTTTTACAACACACAAAAATATGTAACAACTTAAAAGTAATTAATGTTTGCTATAGAAGAAGTGAATCCGTTTTATGAAAGATATCGTTTTAAGGAAAACACGGTAAAATCACTTTACAGCAATAATTAAAATTAAGGATTTAATATATGTGGAATATGCCTAATTCGCTTTTAGTAACACACGCAAATTAAAAAATAAACAACCTACTCCCTATCAAGATATTATATTTAGAATTTATCAACATCTTTAATAAACAACTTAGTCAACATTGTCAAAATTGTTAGTTATAAAAATGAAAGAAAATAATTACTGCTGTAAAAAGTACTTGGTAACAACCAACTCAATCCCGTGTTTTCCCATGTTAAATCGCCGTAAGGATTTTAAAAAGCTATGCATTTACTACTCCAGCTAAGATTGCATTTAGTTTGGTGTCAGTTAATTACGACAAAATGCATACGTCATAACGGTATGTGGCATGCTACAAAAGTTTTTGATATCTCTTCTAAAACCTTGAAAAACTAGTGCTACGGCAGACGTGAATCAGACAGTTAGAACAAGACCGTGTATGTTTGAATGCGTATTTTGGTTTGCATTGTACTGTAGAATACTCGGGGAGATTCTACTACATGCTAGCTGAAAGAGTCAGTAAGACGCATGCAAACATTCAACTCCTCCAGTCACGTATCACCCGGGGTGAACCAGTCGATACTCTGTTCTCCTAATGAACGCTGAAAGCGAGGAAACAGTATTTCAAATTATGGTCTGGTCAGGATTCAAACCCACATTTTTTATGCTCTCAAGGCGGACGACCATCTCTGCCTAAGCTAACGAGGTGGAGGTGGTCATCTCAAGTTTTATTAAGATGTACATCTTGTCAATGTTATTTTAAGTGATTGTAATATTTCGAAAATATGTTTCATTTAGTCTTTTTACAACTTGTCGGGAATCGAACTCAAGACCTCCTGACTTTGAGTCACTGTGCCAACAAGGCGGTACAATGCAAAGGCAACTGGTTATGTAACTACCAACTGAAAAGGATCCTGTGTAAATTCAAAAAAAATAACAAGCAGCGCCACCATTCTTTCAATCAAATGCTTGTGTTATAAAAGGGGTTGGCGATAAATTCAGGGAGGCATTTAAAGAAAAATACTAGTAGGAGTGTATTTTTAGACTTCAGAATAGTTTAGTGATAAAAGAGTTGAAAAAGTTAAGCAGAGGTATTACACCGACATTTAACTGTGGTTGCCAGTAAAAAGGTCGACGATTATGATTGATACTAACTGTTTCATTTATTTAAAATTGATAGGTCTATAAATATATAATTTTCAAAGTGAAATTATGCAGCCGAAATAAAAAAAAAACTGATACAAATATAGCTCAAAGTAATGCAAAGTTGTTTAGTTGATCCTCTTCACTCACGCACGGGCACAAACACACGCACACACACACACACTCAGAGAGAGAGAGAGAGAGAGAGAGAGAGAGAGAGAATAAATAAAAAGACAAATAATATCTTTGTGGATATAGCCTTGTAAGAACTAACCAGCACAGTATCTGGACTATTGAGATTTCTATAACATCGAGCCATTCAGCCCAAGTAAATGTAAAAATTCATATTAATCTTTTGTCTTCTGAGATCTGATGTTATAGAAAAAACACGAGAATAGAAGTAAGCATAGAAGCTTCCAGTGTAACATGGATGGCACTGTTTTTATTGGATTATTTAGTTTTTATAGGTAGCTGAGTAATTTGCTCACGGTTTCGAATTTGGATCATTTTTAATATCTATGGACTTCTTGTAGTAAAAAAATTCTTAAACATTTATTAGTAATTTGTTGCATATTTTGCATGCTTCAGTATAATTGTGATGAAAAAATAGGTTATTTGTTAAACAAATACACTGTATACTGAATATATCCATAAATTTGTGTACATCATAAGACAATTGTGGCTAACAGATTTTTACGTGATTTAAAAGAAGTTTTTGGCGTTTTTTAACCATTCCTGTCAAATTTTCAAATATTTTGAGTGCGTTCAAGTCGTTTTTTCGCAAAGAAAGGCATTTACAATTGATATACAATAATGCTATAGGTGTTCACAGAAAGTTACAACAAAATGCTAACATCTTAAAAATTATACCCATTGTACCATCAACACTTTACTGAGTGAGGGACTATTTATTCATCAAACCTAACCATTAACTAAACTATTTAAATGTTCCATCTTATGGAATTTACATACTGTAATATAAGTAAATAATCATTCATTTGTTGAATTAAAAAAATCAAAATCTTAATATATTCTCTCAGCGTTTGAACACCCCCTGTAATTTTTTTTATTTAATATAACATAAAAAACTGAAGTTAATATACTGTAGTTATGAAAATCATTCTCAATGTATTCACAA
Source organism: Tegillarca granosa (assembly GCA_029721355.1). Taxonomy (NCBI): domain Eukaryota; kingdom Metazoa; phylum Mollusca; class Bivalvia; order Arcoida; family Arcidae; genus Tegillarca; species Tegillarca granosa. The sequence goes on from CM056607.1 coordinate 33,300,856, forward strand.
CTGGTTTATTTAGTTATGGATATATTAAATCATTATGTTATGAACATGAATAAATGGTACACCAGCGATGCATACATTTGATGTCTACGGTCTCCTATTAGGACCAGGCGCCAGTGATACATAGCTTTAGTCTCTTATGTTACCCATAAGGGCCAGGCGCCAGTGATGCAAAGATTTAGTCTCTTAGGTTACCTATTAGCGCCTAGCGCCATTTAGGCTTTGGTTTGGTCTTTAAGGCTACCCATTAGGGCCAGCCGCCAATTTGGCTTAGAGATGGTCTCTATGGAATCCTATGGACCAAGCGCTCATGATGCGTAGAATTGGTCTTCACAGTCTACCTTTTGGATCAGACACCAGTAAAGTATGGTTGTGGCCTTGATAACGTCCATGCACTAGTGTTGTATAGTATAGTACGGCCTCCTTCTTTAAGTGCCAAGCACCCGTGGACAAAGAATTGATCTCCATACTCTCCCTTTTGGGCCACACCAGTGAGTTTGGATGTTGTATTTCTTTTTTTTTCAATTAGGAACAGGCACTAGTAATGCATGGATGTTGCCTTAACCGTCTCCATTTGAGGCCGGGATTCTGTCAGGGAAAATTTAGACTATACGATCCCCTTTAGGGTATTAGTAAGGCATATATAGATGTGGTCTCTTAGATATGGTATAGGTACCAAACATATAGATTTGGTCTCTAAGTCCCCATTAGGACCAGACACCAGTAAAGAATGCATCTGGTGTCTACGGTCTACCATACGGTAGATACATAATGCATAATGTATTTACGAACTAACATAACGAAAGGACATCAGTTAGCTTAACGTGACAGGCTTCATTATTTAAAGGGTTTGGTTGCGACGGTCTCAAATTTGGACCGGGTACCAGTACGGTAACCATATTAACGACCTGCATTTAAGACAAGACACCTGTGAAGCATAGTTTTGATTTCTACTGTCATCCTTCAGTGCCATGCATCTTTTGGCATTTCCGTCTCATATAAGTGTGCATATGGTTTCCAAAATATTCATATATTTCAAGTTGTCATTGCAGCTGTTTTTTTTTATTCTGATGAATTTCTTCAGTGTTGATGTTTGCCGACCTCTTCTTCCTTTTTCAATACAAGACTACGTGACGTCACAAAACTCTCTCATTGAAATATTTTGGAAGACAAATCATCCCCCATCGATCAAGTGTGTAATTCTTCTATGGTCCCACTAATATTTTTAGTCTGAAGAAAATGAGGCGGTGCCCCTTGTGACACCAGTTGGTATCGGAAAATCCCGGTTTTTCGATTTAAAAATTTATAAGATTTTTGTTCCGTATACAGTCTATGTTAACGGATTTTTAGGTACATGTTTAATAGTTACGAACTTTCTTCATCTTTATATCAATAAAAGCACCAGGGGGAAGAGAGGGTGAGGTTAACTAGATCTGCTGTATCCAAGAAGTTAAGTTAGTTACTATGTATAGATTAGTGGATACTAAATCGCCTTACTAGTACCAAGTACCAGGAATTCATTTTCAACTTTCATTGCAGTACTGGCATATGAGATCTGTTAAATTCGATTAAAGCTGCATCAAGTTTACCAATTACTAAAATAAAAATAGTAACTTTTTACAAATATATTTTTATCAATATAAAATGGATGTTATTACGATTTGTGCAATTAATAAAGTTCACTCTTATTAGCCCATAATAAATGGAAATCCTTAAAGCTTTGGGCAATTCGATAAAATGTTGTTTATCAGTTTAGAGCATGCGCGGAAGATCTACATGTATGTAAACAATGGCGTCGACAGAAAGAAAACGTTTCGTATGAGAATGACGACAGATTTTGCAAAGAAAAGAACAAAGTCCAACTGGGACAAACTGACTCAAAACGATTCGAAATTGGCCAAGCTCGGATGGAAATATGGCTGTAAATAAAACGGCAGTTTGGTTTCGGATACGCACGACTAAGTGGCCGCATTGCTCTTGAACACATACTCCTCTTATGCTGTGTTTGTTGACGATAATGATAAAATCGTTCTTTATGCAATTTGTACAAGGAACACACATAACATTACTACCATGAAATGACCCCAAAACAATGTCATTTCCTAATTACATAAAATTGCACGCGTTTAGTGATATCCTTGTAAATTACCTAAATGCTCATGTCGGTTCTAAAGTCACAAATTTCCGCTTGTTTTAACTTCAACATAGTTGAAGCCCGTTATGCACACTGAAATGTATTTTGAATTTGTAGATTTCTTCTGGAATTTCCGTCCTGTGGTTTCCTCCATTAAACGTGAACCTAACAAGACTATATAGGTGAATAAAATATATGACGATGAATAATAGATTAACAAGATTTTTCCCAACCTTTTTACTATTGAATTATTTGTTGTGTTATTTGGGATATAAATGGTTATAACCTTTTATGTTCTACTTGATAAATATCTGATATTTAGTGAGCAACAACGTCATTTCATATTCATACATAATGTCACATCTATCAGAAATGGATGGCCAAATTGGTCTCAACAAAACAGATAATTTGAAAATGTATATGGATAACGAAACTGAATTAATTCATCTAGTGTTCAAGAAACATAAGCCATTCGGTGTGTTTCTAGGAGTGATTTTACCAATCATGACGTATATAACTCTTGTATCAAACGTCATCGTAATTCGTGTATTTACGAGGAAAAACTTCCGGTATCCAACAACATTTTTATTAGTAGCCATAGCAATTTCAGATACTCTGACCGGGATTTTTAGAGATGGATTTAATCCGATTATCGACCTGGTATTCAATCAAGGCTATGAAACTTATCCATTCTGTGTAATTTTTGCTGTTATTAAAGAGATTTCCTTAATTTTTCGATACATCTCCGTATTACTGACCACGTGCTTGATGATTATGCGTTTCGTTGTGATAAGATTTCCATTTCGAGGAGCAAGATGCTGGAATTTAAGAACTTCCAGGTGTACTGATTTTAGTAATTCCAGTTTTTGTATGTATTATATACATTCCGCCATGTTTTATTATGGTCAGAACGATTCTGGAGATTGTTAGGATTTCAGGAGATATGGCCACTGCCAACAATGTAACTGTAGATATTCCTGAGAATATCTGTTTATTAAATGTAACTTATTTGTTTACAGTGTTACGAGCGAGAAAGATGGAAGTCCGCATCGCTACGCATTTTATTGTAACAAGTTTTAACATAATGTCATTATCCTGCTGTTTAATAATGATCATCGCTTCGATCTATGTGATTGTGAAATTAAGAAGAAACAAAAAGGATTTAGCACGTACAACCAGAGGAAACAAAGAAAAAAGAAGAATCAGCATTCATGGTAATTCTTGTTGTGGCGTTTTTTATCGCCGCTGAAATTCCCGAAGCTGCTATTTACATCTGTTTCCCGCCACGTTCCTTAATATACTTTTATTTTCGATTTTCGCGGTCGAAAACCTGTTATAGCATCTTGAAAGCTACGTCACTTTTATTCAATCATCCTGAGATTATGAGTAGCGTTTGTTTTCAGATTGGTGCTCTAAGCAACGTCTGGATTTACGTCTTTATGAGTAAGGAGTTCAGATCTAGTTTAAAATGTAAAAATTAATAAGAAGAATAAGAAGAAACTTTAAGATATATTTGAAAAATAAAACTATTCAAGTGTAATATTACTGTAATAATTAAGTCCAGATGTTGTGGTAGTGCTAATATATAATACCAACGGCGATTAGCACTTTATTTTAAAAATGAGTCTTTGTTGTTGTTGTTATTGTTGTGGCTGTTTTTGTTGTTGTTATTATCATTACTTTATTATTATTATCATCATCATCATCATTATTATTATTATTATTATTATTATTATTATTATTAATGTTATATAAGAAACTCTTAATTCAACCTATTTTTGCTTGTTTTTAACATATAAAGGGTATCTGCACATAAAGAGGAGTCATTCTGTTTTATTTAACATATAAAAAAAAAGTCACGGGTAACTTTTTAGTCCTAATCTTATCATTTTGGGTTGCAACTATTTACAATGCAGCTTAAAAAAAAATTTATTCGAAAAGTATACGATACATTTCAAGAACTATCCGGTGTCGTTTACAGCCAAATGTAAGTCTTATGTAACATGCGTTTCTTCTTAAATTGTTTGTTTCCGCAACGGTTGGGACCTCGGTGGCCAAGTGGTCTAAAGCGCACCTTTACGGATCACAGTGTCTCTTATCGCCGAGGTTCGAATCCTATTCGGGCAGACCCGTAGTGAGAGAAAGGTTGTTAGTTCGCTTGCCAAAGGTAGTTTTTTCAGAGCCCACTGGTTTTCTTCCCCATCCCAAAACTAACCGCTTCGATTTACATTGGATAATACTGACGGGACGTGAAACACTATAATTTTAATTCATCTCTTCAAAGTAGTTTATTTTACTAATGTTGTCAACATCATTAAGACCTATGACGTCTGCCGACTGGTCCAAAGCGTGTGCTTACGGATCACAATGTCTCACCTATGACGTTAGCCGACTGGTCCAAAGCGTGTGCTGACGGATCACAGTGTCTCACCTATGACGTTAGCCGACTGGTCCAAAGTGTGTGCTTAAGGATTAGTGTCTCACCTATGACATTAGCCGACTGGTTCAAAGCGTGTGCTTACGGATCACAGTGTCTCACCTATGACGTTAGCCGACTGATCCAAAGCGTGTGCTTACTGACCATAGTGTCTCATCTATGATGTTAGCCGACTGGTCCAAAGAGTGTACTTACGGATCACAGTGTCTCACCTATGACGTTAGCCGACTGGTCCAAAGCGTGTGCTTACGGATCAGAGTGTCTCTTGCCGCTTAAGTTCGAATCCCAATCGGGCAGATCCTAGAGAGAGAAAGTTTGTCGGTTTGTTTGACAAAGGTCGGTGATTTTTTCCGAGCGATCCGGTTTCCTCCACCATCCCAGACCCGCATGCATCGATATACCTTTAAGTGACAGAATCTTGACCATGGTGTATAACACTATTGATCCAATCCAATATCTTCTTTTCTTTCATCATATCCAAATATGTATTAATTTTGTTGATTTTATAGAACATTAAATCATCAATTCATTATGATTTATTTTTCACGCATCACTTATCAATCAATCAATAGATAAACTATGACAATATTGGGATTCCATACATTCATAACACACAGGTGAGACTGTTCTACTTTAAGACGCCTCTGCAGTCCATCTCCACGCTCCAGGTAGTTTACGATTTAATCAATAGGTATGTCATTACCAGGTATATACATATATATAGTGTGTTAAAATTCATAAGAGAAGAAACGTCTACGGACGACACATCCTTATTTGTATTCGTTATATCAACTCCAGTGGATAATAACAAACATGGATGGAGTTTTAACCCAGAAAACAATTTCATTTTTGGGGTCTTGGAAATGTAATAGGGTATCGGACCATTTATTAAATGGTAATAGCGACACATTCTAACAAAATCAAGGGAAATACTACAAAATTCCAGATATCTAAGCTTGGGATAAACTTAATAGCTGTGGACGGTTCCGGACAACTTGGAAAATCTACTTTGATACCGTTGTCAAATATTTATAATGTAACTGTAAACAGGTTTAAACCAGAGTGTCTGTTATGTGTAGTAAGAGATGAACCAAACAAACTCAGTGTTTTGGTTTGTAGATGCAAAACTGAAAAGGACATTACTGATATTATACAATCATTTAATACCGTGAAAAGCTCTCAAACAGGAGAAGGCTTTAATACAAACATAAAAAAATCAAGCGGTCAAAATTGGTCGCTTAATTCAAGACATGTTGTTGATGAAGGAAACGTTGTTCATTTTTCTTCTACAGAAAAACCAAATATTGCTATTACTCAAAATGGAAATCAATCATTTCAGTCTGGAACTACTGTGACTGTTTTACAAAAAGATAATAAGAATTTCATAGACACAGCTGTCCAAACGGAAACGGAAGAAGAATTAGATAGTGCTTCTTCAATGTCGTCTGCTACCGTTAAAGAGGAACTTTTACATCTGTCCCAAGATGTTCGAGCTATCAAACGAATGTTGGAGTTGTCAACTGGAATAAGTGATTCACAGCACTTCAAAAGAACTTCACAAATGAGCAAATATGGTCAACAAATACAATATGAGGAGGTTCCGGTCTTTTATTCTCAAAATCAGGTGTTAAGAACTTCACGGGAAGGTAAAATGAAAGATAGGGATACTGTGATTAAAGGCAGAAGTACAAAAATTATCCCAGATCATGATATACGCAGCTTCGCGGTGCAAACCGACCATAGATACCAAAATAATTTATCCCCGGGGGAAGTATCAGCTTTTTCGTATGGCAATGCTCAATATATACAGCGTCCGATAGGTGGCTCTGTATCTAGCACCAGCTCGTTTGTTCCGGAAGTATATAGCAGACCAAGAATTGGAAGTAATTCATCAACAAATTCTGACGCAGTGTTTTTGCAATACCAAAGATCACCAGGCATTGTTGGTGAACACGATAAAATAGGTAAAATTTCCTATTTTATTACACCGCCGCCTGGGAAGGGAGATAAGTCACACAAGTATCAAAGTTTACAAGTCCGCCATTACTCTCAGAAAGATCAGAGATCGCCTCCCGCGGTACTGTCAACGACGATACCCCGTTCAATAGAAAATGTCTACTCTGGTAAGAGATATAGAAAAAACCAAGACAAGGCAAGGGTTGTGGTTACTCCAAGAACTTTTGTTAATGGCGAAATCCATCGCAAAACTTCAGATAGTGAAAAAAGGGCAGTAGTAAAAGGGGAGAGAACTCTGCTGAGAGTAACGAAAAGTGGATCAGATACATCTTTGGGGGGAAAAGGCAATTCTTTACGAGAGATTAAATTAGGTGAAGAATCTGACCATGGGCATTTGCATCATAGCAAGGACTTAAAAATGCATCAATTGTCAAACTCACAGGAAATCCCAAAAATTGTTGATTTTGTTGAAAATCACGATGAAAAAATAAATCGTGACACTATAACCAAAATTGAGTCCTGCAATAATGCACCACAGACTCAAGAAACGGTCATTGTTGAAAATATTATTCAAAGGCGTGAAAGCAATGAAAAGGTACACACGATTACGGAAACAAATAGTGAATCAACTGAACAAGATAGAGAAAAAAATGAATCGGGCGATAGAAATATTGTTGATTTTGACAATACTCATAGAGTGGAACAATTCGATGGAAACAGTTCGGAGTCTCACAATGTCATGGCTTCAGAAGATTTCATGAACATGACAAAGAATCTAGCAGTGTTATTCCAAGGGAAAAGTTTAATAGAAGTGTTGAATATAACAGTGATAAGACACTGGAATCATTAGAATTTGACACTACCGCAAACCGTGACTCATTAGAACAAGACACTGCCTCAAATAGTGACTCTTTTGAAATTGTCACTGCCCCGACAAGTGACTCAATCGGTAAAAGCAGAAACGGATCTAACAGTGTTTCTTTTAAGGAACCGGAGGTGTTCATAATAACGAGCGAAGAACTTGATAGTGTATCGAAATCGCGTACTTTTGAATCGGAAAAACAAGAAACAAGTTTCGATTTCGAGCAAAAAAGCGAACAAAAAAATGTGTCAAAATCGTCAGATTTTGCCGCAAACCAACCGGAATATAGTTTTGATTTCGAAAAAAGGGCTAGTGTATTTAGAAATGCTGATGTTAAAACAACTAAAACAACAACAAAAAACGCCGAAGAATTCCGGAGAAAAACGAAGCCTCCCGAAGAAGTTCGTGAAAATTCTATAAAACAACCAGAGATATATAAAAAACAACCAGAGGTATTTTATATAACTGATGACGATTTAGAGAGTGCATGTAAAATTCCAAATATTCCACGAGAATATTATGAGGTTGACTCGGTAGCCCGAGAATCAAAATTCAAGTATACCAGACACGCCGATAGTTGCCGATCGCGAGTCTATTGACACGTCATCTATGAATCAAGAACTATCGACGGAAGTTACACGCGATGACGATGAACCAGCAGACGACAGAAAAACAAATAATGAAACATCATAACATATTTGAAATCCTGATAATAAATTTACTACATGTGATATTAAAATTATGTAGTTAAAGTTTATTATGCATTTGTGGTGTCGAAATCTATTTTAAGAGATATATAATAATTCATCTTGTTTAAATTTTTCTGTCAATATGTGACTACTTAATCACATAAAGACAACTAGAATTACGGTAAGATTCCTTTTTGTATCGCCTGTCCTTTTAATTTTATTTTTTTTACAGAAATTTTCAAAATGGCATAAGTTTGTCATTTAAAGGTATTTCCGTCGAAATTTAAATTTTAGTTGAGGGTACAAAAGGAAATCTTTTCGGAATCAGCATATATACTGAAAACTTGGCGTCGCAGACGACTGGATTACGGTTCAGTAAGCATAATCAACAATGGAATGTTAATGCAAAAAGTCGAGGAAGAGAAGTTTCCATTCTGTTAGGAAATCAATGTTTCTAATAAACATATACCTAAGTTATCTACATGTATATCGATCCGGCCTTTACTTGTAATCTGCTTAACTTTTATACAAACTTGGGGATATATATTTCATTCTTTGAGTAATACTCATTATATTCAAGTGTTTACATAATTATGATTTTTTGTGCAACTCAGTCAGAACTGGTTCTTCAGAATGTTTGTTAGCACTGGATTTTTATTACATACCAAAAGTGTACCAGTGATTTTGTTCATCATCGGGCAATGTATTTTACTAAAACGGATTAAAGTGATGTAGTATTTATATTCTCCTGAAAATATTTGTCTGTCCAGACAAAAATTAAAGCTGCATTAAGTTTTCATAGGAAAAAAGGTGCTAATCTTATTAATGATGTTCCTAATGAATAATTTTACATTTGGTTCAACGATAAAAGCTCGAATATATGGTGGCTTATTTCTGACATCGACATAATTTTAGTCGACGTAAAATTATCTCAACATGTCGACTCAGTATCTTGACAAAACGAGATAATATCATGAAAAGTTGATGTAATAACACGACATGCCGCGATACTTATGTTGACCAGTCGTGATAATTATCTTCATATCGCGACTTATTTTTTTGTAACTTTTGTAAGATCAATATCGCGACAAGTCGTGTTACTTATCTCAACTTTCATTTTGGTATTACAACTTTCCATGATAATATCTTGACTTGTCAAGATATTAAGTCGACATGTCGAGATAATTTTATGTCGACTAAAATTATGTCGATGTCAGAAATAAGCCACCATACGAATAATACAAAAATAACAATAATTTCCCAGCGAGATGCAGTCTGTTGGATCTAATTTTAGAACGTGGTTACGTCATAAAAAACCGGGTCATTTAAACACAACTTACAAATAAGATAAATTAAAACACAGAATTTCATTATTTTTTCATTTGTGCCTTAGTAAGGGATACATAACACCATTGCGAATACATCTGGATATCAATGGCGGACAATTAATACAATTTGTCAGGTTTCACCTTCGATTAATTGGAATTTCCTTACATCCGTTCGCATGCTCAAAGCAAATAATTATCATTGTTAAACATTGTCCAACCCGTTAGAGGATTCCGTTTATTTACAGCTAATACGAATGAAATTTTTGAAAATGAATGTAACGGATCGTGATTAGAAGTTATTTTTCAGAAAAAAAGATTCATGAAAATTGGAAAACTTAATGCAGCTATAAGTCCTCAGAGTATGGAGCCTTGGTCTTTCTAGATTTCCTTACTTTAGATCTGAATTATATTCAGATATCATATTGGAATTCCTGATGTACGAACTAATGTAGTAAAATAAATGGCCCGTTTCACAATCAGTTCTTGACTAAGATTTTTCTTAATTTAGATCTGTCAAATTTAAAATCTTAATAATTTTGTTAATTGTGAAATTATTTAGGAGTTAAGGGGTCGTTTTGAAGATCACTTTAAGCTTGTAACAACTGTATTTGGTTTTTATTACAAATCTTTATTTGTTAATTTTTTCTAAAAAAAAGAAGAGATCGTCAAATTTGCTAAATTAAAGTAAAGGAAAATCTTAGTTAAAGAATGATTGTGAAAAATGAGGCCTGGGGATAATTTTATGGTTGTATAACCCTCATTATTATTTATGATATTTAGATAATTATTGTAATAATTTGTTATAATTGCTTGTTATATCATCATCCAATTTACTGCAATTAAAATTATATATTTTATGAATTAAGAAAACTCTTCAATGTTTAGTCTAATATATTAACCTAAAAAATGTTTATATGCAATTTTCACAATTATTTTAAAAATTTCTAGTTTAAACAATATTTATCAATAATTTTCACAGTAGCAATATTACAAGTATTATAAATAGGATTCTGAGATAATTTCTCTGTTAAAATACTAGAGATAACTTCTAATATTAATCAGGCTCCTACATATCAAAACTTTAAACATCTCATGAAGGTGTATGATTCAATATATAATTCTTATATAATAATAATAATAATAATAATAATAATAATAATAATAATAATAATAATAATTTAATTTAAAAAAAAGCCAAACAAATTGAGTGAATGAAAATAGTGAGTGCACGTGCATGTAAATTTATGATCATTGAAGCATGTTGTCTAATCAATCAAGCTCAAGAACATTTTTTTTTATCTTGTTCGAAGTTCGAACTATTAAGCAATAATTTGTAAGTAAGTAAGTAAGTAAGTAAGTGAGTAAGTAAGTGAGTGAGTGAGTGAGTGAGTGAGTGAGTGAGTGAATAAGTAAGTAAGTAAGTACGTTTTTATTAAATGGCATGTGTAAACATTTACAGTAAACATTTTACATACATAATTTTAAATTATATACACCCGGCCCGCCAGGCCTATTATTCACCTAAGATATGCATAAATCAGAGTCCTAGCTCTCTATATCTGTGCATATAAATGTACCCAAACGAATTATTATATAACATGTTTTAGCATTTAAAAAACACGATAGCTCTAGTTTTTATATAGTAATCATTTTGGTGAAGAATCTCGGAACTTTTATACAATTTTTTCCTCCATGCTCAGTTTGAATAATTTATATCATTTGTTCTTGATAAACCTACTCTTAATTTTTCTAACTTTGTTAATTATTCCTTTCCTTAAATTTTGATATTTTACAAGTGGGATGGTTTGAGTCATTGTACTACAACCACATCCCTGGACTTCAATTGCAGCGTTAGACCGAAGTCAAGAATATTATAATGAGCAGTCCTAATGTGTGTGTGCATGTAGTTTATTATTATTATTATTATTATTATTATTATATGTTTTATTATTTATTTATTTTTGGTATTGGCTGTTTTGTTAACACCCGTATTTGATTCCATTGGCTGTAGCAACGTTTATACTTTCAGGAAAAAACTTCTTGTTTTAAAAGGCGGGTGTAATGACACAGAAAGATGAAATTATCAATCGTTTAAGTGTTAGGACAATCTTGTTATTTTTATCAGAGGTTTGCAAATTTACCAGGTGCCAGCCTACAGTAGAAATGGGCGCAATGAGGTGATGGTGACAATTTTTAGGCTATAGAATCTGCTTACTTTCTTATTATAAGTGGGATTCGAACCTACATGTAGACGATAAAAGGTGCCGTAATGATTCAGCCCGAGCTTCATACCACTTGGCCACCTAGACTCCTCTCGAAAAAATATATAATTCGTCAAAAAAGGCCTTATATAATTCGTCAAAAAAGGCCTTTCGAACCTAAAGGCAATAAAAGGTGCCGTGATCATTTAGCCGACGTCTAATGCCCCTCGGCTCCCTAGAGTCTTCTACATTGCAAATGTAAAATATGTCAAAAATAGACTTTGTTCCTTTGCTCTGCTAAATCTTGTTTGTGAGTTCGGTTTTTTGAAATTAGACCTTTACCATTTTTTATATCAAGTAATTATGAATTTAAATTTCCGAACAACTTTACGTTGCTGTTGTTTTCACATTTTGATAAATAGTTTCAGATACAGACCAAATACCCTGGGGACTGTACTCCTGGGATTTTATAATGACAGGCTGACAGAATATTGTAATTTGCACGAGTGACAACATATGATCAACATGTCAGATTACTGCCTTCGTCCTTGGTACACAGCGGGAACTGTCTGGTTTCATAAAGCAATTGCATAACCGAGAATGAGTAATTCTGAAATACCCTATGTTCAATTTGTCAATTAAGTACAGTTTTATTTTAAAACTGAATTGCACATTATGATTCATTGAATTTGTAAAAAAAAAAAAAATTCATTATACGTGCAAATTTTGATTTTAATATTTTAAGTTTTTGCTTTCAACAGAAATAATTTTGTCAATTTATCATTGTTAATTTCATATCTTATTTCAGTTTAATGATTCATTACAAGTGATTTTTTCTGTTTAGTGCAGATTTTGAGTTTATAATGCAGAAAAAGCTAAAAATACAGCCATCTTGTCGGGTAATCTTTGGTTTAAAAGTTCGTTCTGCAATTAATCGGAGAAATTTTTTAAAAAATAGAAAATTGGTCTAGAGACAAAAAAAATTGTATTTAAAAAAAATCAGTAAAAGTGTTAAAAAAAATGTTGGATGAATCGGTCCATATTTGACAATCATTCGTGAACTACGATTCTCCTTTGCATATGTTTGGCAAATTTTAAGTCTGCATTATTTTGTTAGTTTCCAAGATATTCAAGAAAAAATAAAGTGTCTTTATGGGTATCAATTTAAGATACATAAATCTCTGTAGTTTGGCTACTGAAAAAAAATTGCATATATATATAACAATTAACACCTAACAGACTTGATATTTGCTAAAATAAAGTTAAGAAGAATCTTAACTAAGGAATGAATGTGAATTCGGGGTCACAATAACAGCCAACAACTATCTCAAACTAGTTTGGGGGTGATCAAAATAATGAAGGTATAACAGTACGGTCTTCTGTTGTACTGTTTAATATTACAAGTACTCTGTTAGTTATTTTTAATATTCAGCGAGATTGATTGAAATACCAAGAATTCATATACGTACAGTGAAACCTATCTATAAAAGCATTCAAGAGATGCAAAGTGGTCTTTATAGACGGATGACCTTTATAGACAGATGACCTTTATAGACAGATTATATTAACGTATATCATTTTATATTATTATTCTATTCTAATACATAATTGATTTGAAAGATTAATATATTTTAGGACGAAAACCATTTTAACTTGGCGTACTTTCAATAACTTGGGCACCATGCCAGCCTTTTGGTTTTCTTGTCCTCATTAGTACTTTTAGTGATTTGTTTGTTTCGATTTATAGTCAATATGCTTTTTTGAATGTTGACGCTGGACACTAGCTTGAATTCTCTGCCACGTTCCATCAGTGTCTTTCCTTTTTCAAATTTCTTTATTTCTCTAAATGCATAACCAAATACATACAGAGAACATTTATTAAATTATACATATAAACACCACTGGATGGTTAATTTCCATTTAGCTGAATCCAATTGAGGTTATGGGTAGGGAAGGACAGGGCCTTAGAACATTAGAAGAAATCACGTGGAAGACTTCGGAAGCTAAATCTATATGTTTCGTGCATTCAAAACGTTATTGATTTAAAACTAAAAACAATTTGAAGCAGAAAAAATGTTTTTAAACGATAAAATATGAGGTGTTAGAGTGCAGTATATATTGATATTTGCACGCAAACTTTGTTCCTGTCCAAAGTCCCCCGTATCAATTTTTCATATTTTACATTTTGTCACGTGACACTGTCGTCTAAATCATGGCTAAATAGGACAATTTTTCCAAAAATGATTTTGCACTAGTTCTTATATCAATATATAAGAACTAGTGCAATATTTGTGTATTTTGAGACAAAACACTATTTTTAGATAAAATACAAGTGGTAAGCAAATGAAATGATATATTGCTATATAATAAAAGGGTTATTGAACTGATATCTTAAAATATTGTCCCTTGTTGACTCGGGACAATATTTAACAATATCAGTGTAATAACCCTATATTATTATTATTAAACATTTTGGGTTTTTTTTTCCATTTTTTATTTATTTTTACCATTGTATATATTGCAATATCCGTGTACTTCCATTGTTGGATATCAATGTCACGCAGAAAGAGACTGTGTTTTCTCAATAATTAATACAAAGCAAATAAGTTGTACATGCCATAACTAATAAAAACATTTAGTTTAGTACAAGATACAGGTGTTAGTCTATTTCCTACACGAACTGTGGGCTGTACGTTATTGATTTACTTGCTACTCTTTTTTATTAACAGACGAATTTATCAATCCTGCTAACTGAAAATTGATTTATTACAGATATTGTCAGAGAAATGCTTAACATGCAAGTACAGAATTGTTTCAACAAACTACAGCACTTGTTTTGACTATGGTTTTCTTTGCTTTACCATATCTTAACAGGGGAGGAGGGATAAACACGATTACACCGGTACCCCTCTTGTTGTCGTATTAAACATGTTATCCCTTGGTTTCACATTTAAAAGAAAAACTTTCAACAAAAATCTCAATAAAATGAGTTAAGTTGAGTTGAGTAGTGGTATTTAACGTCCCATTGAAGAATATTTTCTTTATATCGCGACGTGCCAGCTTTAGGCGAAAGTGCAGCAGGGTTCTTTATCGTGCCACGCTTACAGTGACACGGGCCTCGTTTTTTTTAAGTGTCCCATCCGAAAGAACCGTAACTTTCACTTCGTAATGCCAAGTGCTTGGCGAAAGAACATTGACCACCCACTTTTAAGTCTTGGGTCAGACCTGGCCGGAGTTCGAACCCACGACTTCCCACTTATTTTGAGAGCGCGCTCTCAATAAATTGATATTTTACAGTTTTCAAAGAAGTTCTATTCGTTAACATGTTTTTTTTTTTTTTGTATTGTTCTTGCTTTATATTATTCAATAAATTGTTTTTTTTTCTTTAAATTTTTGAAAATTACTAACATAACAACATAACATAACATAAACGGTATATGTTATAATCTCACCTCAAATTAATTATGTATAACTATTAATCTTTTTAAGTCACTCTTAAAAGAGTTATGAGAAAACACACACACACACACTCACACACACACACACACACACACACACACACACACACACACACACTTAATAAATAAGTGTGTATAAAACTATTTTAACATATTTAAGAAGTTGGATAGACAGTTGGATAATTAACGATGGCGGGTAGCCTGATAAGTTGTGTACGTGTAAGTTCTCTATTCACTCAAGTAAAACATTTCACTAAACTTGAAACAACCTATCTAGTCCATTAAGAAAGTGGGCTACAGTATTAAAGAGATAGGTTGATTTACATAAATTTAATTAAATTCGTAGAAAAAAATTAGCATTATATTTAAAAATACACACACAGAGTTTTAAAAATATCCAAGATTTTATTTTATCTACACATGCAAATTATAGAAAAAAGAATATTTCTCAAGTTTTTTCAGTCTTATTCACTCTTACGCGCGCTACAAATAATGTCATAAGCTAAATTTTAAATATTTATAACATAAAATAATCAAAATTTTGCATATGACAATAAAAATCAGATAAGTGTGGTAATTGTTCAGTTATCTTGTGATACATTAGTTCTACCGGTATATAAAAATAGAAGAAAAAATGTTACCATGGAAACAACCAACAACGTAACCAACTATTCGACAACATTAAAAGTAACATGTGACATATATTTTTTAACACACACTAAAGAAGATTTTTTAAAACCGGTATTTTTTTATTTTAGAAGAAAAAGAGTTATTTTCTGTCATTTAAAATTCATAGTAAACATTACAGAATAAATTTCAATAGCATTCACGAGTGAATAGTTGGCGTAAAATCAAAATTGATACAAACTCCGACAAGGTTTAGTTAAAAGTCATCGCTAACCTTTTACAGTGCATAACGTTAATAGCTAAGTCAGAATTTTACCTGACAAATGACAAATTTAATTGGTTAATTTTATTGATATTTTTATTGTCATGAAATAAAATATCAATATTTTAATATCTCTGAATTTATATTCATTTATCTCTTTTGTAGCTAAGTCTGGCTTTTAAATCGCTTAATGTTTCTATTATTGTGAAAATTGCTGACAATTTTTCTCTTTTGTAAAGGAAAATTATCTCTCTTTTGTGGTCATTTTTGTCCAGATAAGTACTTTTGGCTAGACAATAATTTACTAGATCAGACAAAACGAAGAACCAAAAACGTCATATACATGTACTCAAAAACTGGAACCAATCCTTATTGGCACAAGTGTAAATCTACAGACCTTTTGGCCATTTGCGAGAACAAAAATATACTATTTTCCGTAATTTAAGTCTCTCTCTCTCTCTCTCTCTCTCTCTCTCTCTCTCTCTCTCTCTCTCTCTCTCTCTCTCACACACACACACACACACACACACACACACACACACACCATACACACACACACACACACCCTTCTTTAGAATATATCAGGATATCTCATGTATTAAATTTATTAAAACCTGAGGTAGCGGTCACCTCTGTAGAGCGGTCAACTGTCACTAGCAGTCAGTAAGAGTCGGTTCTTAGGGTTTTAACTATATAAAAAACCCTTTGTAGAGCGGTCACGTGTCTGACGCGATCAGCTGTCACCTTAACGGCCAACGACTGAAAAAATTCGCTGTCTATAGCAATATTCTAATTTGTGGGTGGGTGGGGGGGGGGGTTTAAAACTGATTTGCTTTATTTCACGGATGTACATTAAAAAATCAATCGCAATAATATAGAAACCTCAATGCAATTTGTTTGTTAAAAGCAAAGAGCAAAACCACCATTTATTTAATGGCGGACGAGGTATTACATACCAACTTTATGATTCATATGTCAAAATGTTTGATGTTTCGAAAATTGTCTCATTTAATTAACAAATCAAATACATTGCTTAATAGACCGTGAACAATTTTCACTGACGCAAAAAATCATGATCTATATACGGAAAATACTCTTTTAAGTTACCAAATTATACTTCGTGGATCACTTGTTAACCTAAAATCTTGATAATGGCGAATTAAACTACCCATCTTTAAAATGTTTTAATTTTACATAATCAAATATTTTTTATAAGTGAATTCTGGCGTCGTGACAAACACGAAAAATAGGAGTATTCATTTTATCTAATTCTTCTAAATGCAATCTTAAGCAAATATTTTAAGGGGTTGAGGGCTGTATCTCAGTTTATGGACCGGACAGGCACCCCGGAAACATATTGACCGAAATGCCGGTCAATAAACTAAGATATTTTTTAAAAAAAAAACTTATTAATGAGGTATAAAATATTATATGCTGATCAAAATTTCTCGAAAATCATTTTACTTACTTATGTCAAAAGTAAATTAAAAGATTTTTAAATTTTAATTCAAAACCAAGTTTTCAGTTCTTAAGTACTCGATGTTGTATTATAAGTAATATCATTGATGTTTAAAACAGCATATTGTTGTAAATTATATAGACACTAGCTTAGCCATTTTCCGCCTAACGCTTTCTCGGCGGCTTCTGAAGTGTCCGCGTTGAAAGTGAAAAGTCGTGGTTTAAACCCTAGTTGGGTCAGACATGACTTCAAACTTGAGATGTTTCTTTCCGCTGGCGCTCGGCATTAGGAGGACATAGAATGGACTGGTTTATCCGATACCAGGATAATTTGACTGAGGAAGTGGCATATTGTATATGGCATACTGACCCTGTGAACTGGCACTTGGTTCTAAGTGAACGCTAGTACACGGAATACCATAATCCTAACTCGCACATTTCAATTCATGCATGCATGAACGTAGTTCCTGGTTTAATTACTGACAACCTTGCTCTCGTCGCGAATAGCAAAAAATATTGCTGATGCGACGTTAAACAACATTGCAGATAACCAACGTAACCGCGGTAAACAATTGGATCGCATGTTTCGAGCTCGAATGTTGGTGTGAAACGTATGACTGTTAAGCTACGCTTTCTGAAATTTTGCAATCTAAAAATTGCAAACGCTACCAATGTTCAAATTTACATTTTTTTATGTCTGCTTGTGTTTTTCATAACTTGTTTTATGGTATTGATTGCATTGATTGTTACTTCTTTCTCGTGTTTCATTTATGATTATTTCATGTCATGTTATTTTGAGCTCTTCTTGGTTTCCGTGTCTAAGGAATTGAATTGCGAATAATTTATATAAACCCGTCATTGCTTGTTGATAATTGACAATTCCAAATGACAATTTATCCAATAATGGTCAGGGTTGAAAGATTAAAACTGCTATAATAACGAACGTAGTGAGTCGCGGCGAAGCCGCGACGAAACGAAGTTCGTTCTATAGATAACGCGTATGTGATATATGGAAATCATGTGTTCAACCAGTAGACCATCCATTCATTTCTTTTGAATACCGGAAGTTCATGGAATATTCTCCCCATAGGACAATACGGAAGTTGAATAAGATCTCCTATTATCTCGTCTCCATTACGCGTTAAACAAAATCAAAATCTTTATTTCGTCAATAAGACTGTTAGTTGTGGAAACAATAAACAAAATAAGTCGAAAGTTCTACATAAATGTATTTACAGCATATACTTTCCTCGTAATTTGAAAAATAATTCGATCTCCAGTAGAGCGTTATCAAGTATCCTTGGTAACAAGATCATTAAGCCGAGCAAACCCATCGTTATTAAAGGAAGAACTTTCGACTTAACATGAAAAAGAAAAGGGTGATAATCTAATAAACACGAGTGACATGCGCAACACCTCTTATTTTTCCCTTCAGTAAAACGGTTATGTCCGAATGTTTACATAATGTAAATGTCCGATATTTAATGTCCCAATGTCTTGCCCATCAGTTATACCAGATACAATCTTCTGTCACTAAGTTCGTCAATAGGCAGTGCCTATATTCATATTATAAATATAAAATGAAAGGCACTGGCTTTGGCCGAGGAAGAACAAGACAAGTTGAACGTTTTTTCACAAACTTTGAGATACACATGAGACTAAAATCCAATAATAAATTTGCAAGGTACAAATTTTGGAAAAGAAAGGGAATAGTGACTGTTTGTCTCGTAAAGCTCCGAAACAGATAGAGAGGGTAGAAATGTTGACCGCTGTTCGGAGCTTCTTGTCTTGTTTGATTCTGTAATCGGATATTATATTGTTTCCCGCTGTTGACACCAGAGAACAAAGTCGCCGTCTGTTACGTCATATTGAACAATATTGTTTAGTGAAGTTATTTGGCGCGATTTCTATTCAATTCTATCAACCTTCAAGCTCCGAAACAGCACCAACATTCTAGCTCCGTATGTCATATGTTGTAAAAGAGGTACGATTGATGGCCAATGTTCAGACCTTGATAAATCTTGTACTTGGAAAGCACAAATTCTTACAAGTTACGTGATGAAAGCCTGCTGGTTGGTTGGTTAATGTTGTTTTAAGTCATATCAGCAATTATTCGGCTATTCGCGAAGAATAATTTTTATTTATCTTGCAGATAGTACTTGTACTAGTACACTCGCCTGCAATCTCGCAGATAAACATGCGTCCGTTACATTGCTAATGAGATAAGTTGTAACGAACTACAACAAGAAAAAATTTCTCTCCTGTTGTCGACGACAGTGGTGAGACGCTTTTAGATTCAATGCTTCCGTCCAGGCGGCTCCTAATGAAACTCAAATATCCTATAAGAAAGATTATGTACCGAAGGAATTACCCGAGTGACTTTTTTTCATCTTACACAAATTAAATACGGCTTTATTGTGATTTTTCTTTATTAAAACCTTCCTCACCAAAGAGGAATCGACTAAGATACAAAAATATATAGTAAACACCTCTTAACAAGATGGTACCTGCTTAAAGATATTATCTTGGAATGTCAATATCCCCTTTAAATTTAAGAAGATATTATTGTTTTTATAATACATAGCACTGAATATTAATCAAAATTCAGAAATTGTTAGAAATAGGATTTTTGAATTTACTGTTATATATCCTTTTTTGAATTTTTATAAATAATACAATCCAAAATTTATATTTTATTATAATTTATCACTTTTGTATTATTTTTTCAAAATTAAAAAATAACAAAACCATTATTTTGTTTTATAATATACTTACTTGTCAGTACATGTGTATGATATATAATTTGATTATTTTAATAATTTAGGTGATAAATGAGGACAACACCATGAGAATATTACCATATAAAAACAATGCTTCAAATATACAGTACATTGCATTGGTATGTTATCGTTATCAATCAAAAATTATGGATTTTTTTCGAATCGTTGTACAAAATTATTAATTATCCCATGATAATAGATGTTGTTAAGCCTGTATATAAAGCCATCCATTGGACCAAAGAAATATGGTCTTATAGACATGTGGTCTTTGTTTAGAGATTTTTAATGGTTGAAATATAAAGCAAGGGAACACTAAACACTGGTCTCACTAGACACGTGGTCTTAACACAGAGGTCCTGATTGGTTGAAATACTAGTTTAAAGCAGGAGTCATTTGATTCTAATCTTAATTGAAAGTTGATCTTTATACGGAGTTTCTTTGTTATTGAAAAAAAAAACAAGGAACATAAAATACTGGTCTTAATTAACAGGTGGTATTAAAGAAAGATTTTTCTTGTTTAAATCTGAAGCAAAGGGACTTCCAAATACTGTTCCTCAGAAACAGACGGTTTTAATATATATATCATCGCTATAGAAGGTTCATGAAGCTTCATAATATGTTATTTGAAATCTTGCCTTCACTTAATTATTCTGGTGTCATTAACAGTACATACTATCTGTATTTTTAAACTTATTTTACAGTTTCACTCTTCGACAAATAAATTCGTAATCAATTTATATTTACTCCGTCTTACTAGGCAGGGAATGCAAAAATAAATAAATAAATAAATAAATAAATAAATAAATAAATAAATAAATAAATAAAATAAATAAATAAATAAATTTTAAAAATAAGAAGAAGAAGAAGAAAAAAAAAGGAAAGAAAAAAAACAACAACAACCAGAAAAGTCCTAATACAAAATACTAGTAATACACTTGTTGAAGATTTGAATTTCAAAGTTGCTATGGAAACGGGTTAATATAAACCTTTTTCGGCTTGTTCCTGCCATTTCTATATGTTTGTATGTTGACTCATATGTTGTATATTGCTTTTTAAAAATAAAATATTGTTTATACATTTAAAGATAGCACAATATAAAAGTCATATTACTGAAACTAGTTACAAATAACAATTTGAAAATCCGTATTTAAAAAAAAAAATTAACAATGAATAGAATGTAGTCGACTAAAACGTAAAGTTGAGAATTTTAAAAATTGCAATGAAATATTAGTAAACAGTAAAACGTCCCGAGGTATCGCAACAGTTTAATTTGTTCAGATAAATCTTGACGTTACAAAGGGTTTTCGATATAAAACTAGGGAGGGTAAAAGGAAAGAGAGAGAGAGAGAGAGAGAGAGAGAGAGAGAGAGAGAGAGAGAGAGAGAGAGAGAGAGAGAGAGAGAGAGAAACACCTAGAAGAAAAGAGTTTTTGAGACTTTTCTACTTTGGCGATAAGCGAGGTAAAATTAATTTATCAAGTAGCATTTACAAGAAATTTAGTCAAGAAAATGAATGGTAGATTACATCTAAAATAAAATAGGACACAGATTAAAAATTCTCCTCATATGCTCAAAATTTCCCACCACATTTGACACAATGTGCTGTAATTATCCCAGCCTATGTAACAACTTGATACTTTGCACACCATGCATATATTTAAATTTCACAATATTATCATAAACATGTAGATTACTGAAATTAAAATTATTTTTATACATAAAACTCGGGACACTTTAGAAATTTGAAGCTAGGTTCATTTTACATATTAATGTTGAAGAAGGCGTGAGACTTCTTTAGGCATTGCTTTAATCAAAATGCAACCCACGTTCAGAAATCCACAGCATGTATATTTTAAAATTTTATAATGTAAGTTTTAAAGTTTTAAACTTTAAACAGATATTAAGAAATTGTATACCGTCTCCTTTTGAAAGGAAGTATTCGTTTTTTACAGTGAA
The DNA here is from genome assembly GCA_029721355.1 of Tegillarca granosa. Lineage (NCBI taxonomy): Eukaryota > Metazoa > Mollusca > Bivalvia > Arcoida > Arcidae > Tegillarca > Tegillarca granosa. The sequence continues at coordinate 33,323,000 of CM056607.1, forward strand.
CTTCCTAACATATATATACTAATATATAATCGTGAAAGCGCATACAAATTTAAAAATATATATATACATGTATAAGTAACTTTTCCTTTATAGAAATTCCTTAAACATCGATTGATTTGATCATGCACGTGCCCAGCAAAAAGTTAAAAAGCAGTTAAATTATTGTGTTCTATTGATGGGTACTAATAAAATCATATAGTAAACTGAACAAATGTTGTAATCTTCAATACCTGATGCAATTTACGTGAAGACCATATATTTAGAACATTTGTATAGAAAACATGAAGAGGTTGATGTCATTCCCGCGAAATATAGTTGTTTATGGTTCTTTATAGAACACTAAAGTGAAAATTATTTGAGAGAGTTAATTTTAAGATTCAGGTCATGGGTTTTTATGTCCTAATCAATTGTGAACATTTCAATGGGAGCCGTGTCCGTTGCAAGCGGCTAAGTGTTCGATTCAGGTCTTGTACTACATGACCCAAGCGTTTGTGTTTTCTGATCTTAAAAATTTGGGTAAAAACACTGAATGTTCCTCCGTGGTTAACTGCAAACGGTATCATTTAGCGGAATAAAAACTGCTAAACTGCTATTAGTACGCAAACCGGTCTTGGAAATACCCACGCCAAATCACGGGAACTTCCGAAAAAAATGTTATTGTTTCAAAATCGATTACAAAGCTAGGGGTCTAGTTCTTTACAATGAAATGCATTTCATAGATAATGACGGGACAAAAATATCCAATGAAATCGGAGATGTTAACCTTTGTTTAATTGCATGACCCTTATGCCATCAAACATTTTCAGAATCTTTTATTCACCTAGTGTATGTTAATGGGCGTATTTGAGCTTTGTTATAGTAACTAACTTATTCGGTCTCAACTTTTATGATTACACAAAATCGAATAGAATGCATTTTTAGTGCACCTTCAGATAATAGGTTCATTGATTTTGTAATTAAAAAGCGACTTTGATAAGGAAAGCACTAACACGCAAAATCAATGGAGAAAAATAACTTCTTGTGTAACATTTTTACATAAGATGACATATAACATAACAATTTCCTTGAGGCTTACCTGTAAGATATTTCTGCAGTACTGAATGCAGTTGTATGGTAATTTTAGTATTCAATATGCATTGTAATACCACGCAGTTAGCATATCAATTTCCATAATATAATCTAGAAAATAAGTATTCTGTTGCCCTCTGTTTCTAAAAGGGACCAATTGTGTCAGAATTTTTTTTTTTCTTTTTTTTTTTATCGGTATTCTGTAGCTATCAAGCTTGATTAATTGATCACCAGACATACAGTTTTAGTTTATAGTTAGCTCGGGTTATGGTCAGCTACAACGGACATTTCTGGGTTTTTTTTTTATATTATTGTTATTTCATCGGTTGTTGGTCTTTCTATGGTTACTTTTAACTTTAGCTCTTTTTACTCATTTTAGTCAAACTAGTCAAGATTATTTTACTCATATAGAAACTGTACGTTTTGTAAAACTATCGACCTATGATAAAGCGGCGAACCAGCAAGCTTTCTCTGTCTTGAATTTTCTCTAAATAAGATTCGAACCTCGGATCTGTGAGATGAGTAATAGTGTTTTACTCCCCAGTCAAGATTATTTCCCTTTAATCAAGGCGGTAAGTTCTTAGTTAGTAGAGGAATCCGGAGGACCAGGAAAAAACCATCGTCATTTGTAAAGCAAACCTTCTCACACTGGAATCTTCCCGAGTGGAATTCAAACTTAGGGGATGAGAGCCAATATGTTCCGTAGGCGAGCGTTATTGACCACTCAACCAGAGGTCCCTAATTCCAAAGACAAATGCTGTATTATTTATTTAAAATTTTATATGTTGTAAAAGCACGAACGCAAATGGCGAGGGGGGAAAAAATTCAGTAACCCCCATTACCGAAATTACTCAAATATTCGTTTACAACTCATAAATCGTTGATAATTTTGATCGTATAGATTCTATTCCATAATAACCACTTAACAAAAGAGTGTTAAAAGGCTTGATATCGTATCATATAGGGCAATAAAGCATTTTAAGTTAATAAGTCAAGCATAAAGCAATCTTAAATTGATTGAAAATGTGTTTGACAAGCCTCTGTAACGTTGCCTCATCGGAACTGATAGGTTATATAAATAAAATCTGGTGAAGTTTTGTTTGTTTATTTTTTGTTTTATTTTTATTTATCTATTTTTTTATGTCCTTGTTATAAGTGGCAGGATGTTTTAAATTACAAGCCTAGGTTAATCAAGGTCCTTAAAAAGCGTCATGGCCGTCATCACAATATTGTGATCGGCCTACTGAATTTGAAGTCACTGTGTGATACATTTGACTTTCCATAGTTCCATGTGTCTATCATTCTTAAATTTGATTTTGCACGTGACGAGTGTAGCTAGCTAGACAGGAATACTTAAGCTTCCGGAGCACCCGGCCTTACATTCTTGATGGAAGTTCACGTATAAAATTGAATTGGACAGATTTAATAGTTTTTACTTTTGTGATTTGGACATGAACTGGTATGTTTGTGTTTTATTTATACTTTTCAGAACTATCCGGTTAATCCCCTTTGTTGAAATTCTTCATTTTGAAGATGTGATTAAAGGCGGTAATGAACCGGTTTGGTAGTAGACATAAGCAGGTCTTTCAGAAAAAAAAATCTTCATCTACAGATAAATATATGCATTTTATTTTCTTTTAGAAAAAAATGGGCGTTAACACAAACAAATCCTGCATTATCTGAAACCCAAACCATCAAATTCGATGGCGAATGATTGATTAGCTTCTGACGTGTAGTGTTTCTAGAATTTCTTATTTATTCATTTTTATTAATTTTAGATTAAATTACTTTTTCAGATCTCATTTTTTATTATTTTAATTAATTAATTAATTTATTTATTCATTTATTCGTTATTTTATTTATTTATTTATTTAAAATTCAACAACTGAGCCCGCCTCATAAAACAATACACGCTATCTCATATTAAATTTCGTGTTGACCTAAAATTCACATTGCAGAAAATTTCCCGATTTCACGGGATGTGAACACGTAATGAAATCTGACCGCTTTTATTGCGCAATACAACTATGTATCTAAAAGTAATAATTATATTTTAGGGAAAAAAACTTTAGTAAAATACGCTTAAATGATCAAACGGTGTTTTTATCAATCTTATGTTAATTCAAAAAGAAATATGAGATATTTTAGAAGTAAAGGTGAAGAATACTAAAGTAATTTGTTTGCAATTAACAAAAAGGTGTAGCGCAAATAGCATCTATTCTTAAAGTTTGAATAAATTTGAAAACGAAAAAATAAATATACACATCTTTGACATTAAAGCTGCATTAAGTTTTTCCAAAGAAAAAAATAAAACGGTGCTAATCTAATAAATGATGTTCCTAATGAACAATGTTACATTTAGTTCAACGATAAAAGCTCGAATAAATACAGAAATTACAGTATTTACCCAGCGAGATGCAGCATTTGGGATCTAATATTAGAACATGGTTACGTCATCAAAACCCGGGTCATTTAAACACAACTTTCAAAATGTTGAAATACGATAAATTAAACACAGAACTTCGTTGAATTTCTCATTTGTGACTTAGTAAGGGAAAAATAACACCATTTCAAATACATCTGGATATTAATGAAAGACAATTAATGCAATCTGTCATGTTTCACTTTCGATTCTAGGCTTTTCCGTACATCCGTGCGCATGCTCCAAGCTAATAATTACCATCGTAGAACACTGACCAACCGGTCAGAGGATTCAGTTTATTTACAGCTAAAAGAAATGAAATTTTAGAAAATGAATGTCACGGATCGTGGTTAGAAGATATCTACTTTTAAAAAAATATATTTGTAGAAAATCAAAAAAAAAAAATCAGAAATTTGGTAAACTTAATGCAGCTTTAAGTGCTAGGAATGTAAAACTCGACGTATATATTAATTTATCAAAAAACAGCGAAAACATAGCTAGTGATGTCGCTTTAGAAGATGGAGAATGGGGATCTATAGTCAAGGTTTTGCAACTAATCGACTGTGCTGTTCAAACAATGTCTCAAAGGTCTGCAACTAGTCGACTGCGCTGTTCATGCAAGGTTTCCAAGGTGTGGCAAGTAATCGCCTGCGCTGTCCATGCAAGGTTTCCAAGGTGTGGCAACTAATCATGGCGACTGAGTTGCTCATGCAAGTTTCAAAGTTCTTGCAGTTAATCGACTGCGCTGTTCAAACAATGTTTTAAAGGTTTTGCAAGTAATCGACTGCGCTTTTCAGGCAAGGTTTCGCAGTTCTTTTTTTGTTATAAGATTAGACACTGTTAATTTGACACACATTTATAATGAAAATTAAATATTAAATTTTCCAATATCATCGCCAAATCTGAGAGATAGAAATTGTTTTGAAACACACACCTATCATTAAAAACTGAAAATTCTTTTTTACTAATTAAAAATGCATTTTTACATACTTTTTTCATATTCTAAAATATATATTAAAATGTGTAATAACAAATAACAGATTGATGAATCTCTCTCTCTCTCTCTCTCTCTCTCTCTCTCTCTCTCTCTCTCTCTCTCTCTCTATATATATATATATATATATATATATCCCTACTTTATGGCGTACCATTACGGTAGCTCAGTTGGTAGAGTGCTCGCTTCGTCAGTGGGAGTTGGGATTCGAACCTTGGCCGGGTCTGACCAAGACTTGGAAAAAGGTAGTGATTGTTCTTTTTTCCAAGCACTCGGTATTATAAAACGAAAGTCATGGGGTCTTTTGGAGGAGACCTTAAAAACCAATGCCCCGCGTCACGGCTAGCGTGGCAGGCCAAAGAACCCTCCCTGCACATTGTCGCAAGCGTTATGCAAAAGTCAAAATTTCTGCCACTTCACCTTGAGCTAGTGACAACTCAGTACAAATTGTCTTAACTGGGACGTAAATTTTTAAAACCTCATTAAATCAATCAACAAATCAATCAATCAATCTATTCTTCTAAAAGTTTAACATTTTAATGTTTATATCATAATTACGCCATCATTTTCTTTTCTTATGTCTTTTCTTCTTCTTCTTTCCGTTTTTTTGATTCAATGTTATTTATTTATTATTTATTTATTTATTTATTTTGTTGCTCTAAAAATAAATACTCATTAACTTAATTATATCATTTGTCATTTATGGTTGTAATTATAGATAGGGAGACTTGATGTACAGAAGAAAATACCTCACTTGTTTCAGAATCCTGAATTATTGTGATGCTAAAAATTAATAGACAATACAATATTGTTTAATTCATGGTATATCAATCCCTACTTCACAGCAATATTCAAACACTTATGTTCATATTTTCAATATAGGTGGACCTCGAATGTGCAAAAGTAAATACTTTTTTTCGACAGAGATTTCTTCCAAAAAGAATAAATCCCCTATTGATTTCTTTCGTTTTAATCAATTCACGAGTAATTTTATTCAACGGAATAAACATGTAAGTGTAAAGATTTGTACAAGTTAAGTTTTTATATTTTTATTCACTTAAACTCCAAAAACTCCTGAAAAAAATTAACGCTCACATGTTTGGTCCCAGATTCACAATCGTTCCTCAACTAAGATTTTCCTTAACTTAAATTTAGTAAATTTCAGCAATATCTTTTGGAACTATGAATGAACATTTTCTACAAAACTGAAAATGGATGATATCAGCTTGAATTGGTCTTTAGAATGACATCTTACATTCCTGTTAATCTGAACAATTGATAAAATAATTACAACCTCAAATTTGCCAGATTTAAGTTAAGAAAATGTCATATTATAAATTTTCAAATTTTCTGAATGAAATATTCAAAAATTTATGATATGACAAAGTTCTTAGTTAAGAAATCATTGTGAAACTGGTACCCGGTGTTTACGTAAAATGCATGGATGCAGAAAAATTGCCTGATTTCACAGGATAGGTCTACATAATGAAAACTGGTCGACTGTGTTACGCAATACAACTTAACTTGTTATCTTAAAGGAATAATTATATATGCTAGAAAAAAAAAGGTAAATTAAATACGCTCAAATCATCAAACAAACCGGTTTATCATCAATCTTATGATAATTTAAAAAAATATGTGGTATTTTAGAACTAAACGTAAAGAATATTGAAGCAACTTGTTTCAAATTGACAAAAAAAAGTGTAGCACATATAGAATCTGTTCTTTAAGTTTGCATTATTTTAAAACAAAAAAAATTATATACACATCCTTGACATAAAATTGCTAGAAAAGTAAAACCTAATATATATATATATATATATATATATATATATATATATATATATATACAGAAACATAGAGAGGATACCAATATACATGTAGCTTCAGAAGATGGAGACTTGGTATCCAAAAGTAATAATTATATTTTGGAAAATGGTAAATACGCTCAAATGTTCAAACAAATTTTTTATCAATCTTATGATAATTTTTAAAAAAAGTATTTTAGAAGTAAAGGTAAAGATTATTAACTTGAAGTGATCTGCAGACGACCGCAAGGTAGATCAGGATTATTTATACAAACTCTTATAAAATACAAGTACTTAAAATTTGTCTGTTGCGATTGAAAAAGTATTAAAACCATCTAATCTTGGTAAATAATATTAAAATTCTTCTATTTGTAATTCTAGCCCACCAATAACAAGACTCTCAAAATTCAGACGTTGTGGTATTTTACACACGCCTTACAAACATTGCAATTTTAAGATCTTGCATCAAAAATATTCTAATGTATATTTAATTACGTAATATTGACTTTTTACAAACGCGTAGATTATCATTTATATTTACTTTTTCATACATAAATACTGAAAAGCGAGTTTTTGTACTTTTAGAAAATGCTGTTCAACAGGTTTTCCGTATAAGTCCATGTACGTGGGTGTGTTCGGTTTATAAATTCCGTCAGTGTCAGCTTTAATCGGAACATCGCTCGGCCTTTTCCGGCGTAGTTCACAAGTACGACGGAAAAGGCCGAGCGATGTTACGATTGGTGTCAGATTATCATTTGTATTTATTTTATCATACATAAATACTGAAAAGCGAGTTTTTGTACTTTTAGAAAATGCTGTCCAACAGGTTTTCCGTATAAGTCCATGTACGTGGGTGTGTTCGGTTTATAAATTCCGTCAGTGTCAGCTTTAATCGGAACATCGCTCGGCCTTTTCCGGCGTAGTTCACAAGTACGACGGGAAAGGCCGATCGATGTTACGATTGGTGTCAGCATGAATTTCATATTCAAGAGTTCACGTACCATTAGTCATGATTAGAATTATGTCATCAAAGAATTTCTATTTTTGGTTAATTCAATATTTATTTACATCTTATCAGCAATTTTTTAGCTGTTCATGACAAGACAATCTTATTTTTCCCGGATCTGCGTTGTACTAGTACGCGTGCACTTATGGCGATCTTTAGAGTTCCAGCACACTCGCCTTTAAAAGTCACAGCCTACTCAGTCCATTAACGAAAAGCTTTCTCACATGCAGGCAACCGGGGTCGAATTCACAGCCATGAGACGTCTTGAGTTGGAAGTCAAACGACTTAACCATATGGAGATCCAGACATTGATTAACTATTGACAGGTGTTAGTTTTTTCATCTACGAATCATTTTAATGAAGTCAAATGTATACACGCATAAAAATCGGTACTAATAACCATTACCATACAACATACTAAATAACATAAAGTAATAATGAAGAACAAAGCAAAACAAAATCCTGTACAACTGTGGATGTTTTAAAACCACCTGTCCAGATTAATCATGTTGGGGCAGGCGTCAATATGACAACCGATCTTTTAATTTAAGAAAGAGGGTGACGTTTTCCAGTGAACAATTATTGGTCCAGCATTTTACTGTTTGATTGGTTGGTTGAATGTTGTTTAAAGTCACATCAGCATTATTTCAGTAATTTTTTTATCCCGAAAATTAATTTTAACGTAGGTAATGTGGCACATGAATGTTCAAGTGTTGTACTGGTGCGCTTTTAGAGCAACATCGCAGACCATTCAGTCATTTATACTGGCACCGAGCCAACAAGTAAAGGCCTACAGTAAGGAAAATCTTTTTTTACTTGCAGTCTACTGGGTTCGAAACAGCCCCGGTAAGACATGTAGAGTTTGGAGGCTGACTACCCGGCCCGCAAACACACACACACACACACACACACACACACACACACACACACACACTCGGCCACCCATCTCTCCAGTAGTACACTGAAGTAATAAAATAGAACACATTAGATATTTAAACCCTTTTAATATTATTGAAAACCTTTGACCGATATAAATCATTTATTACCGAAAGCTTTAACAGAGCATGAAATATATACCTGTTTTACAACACAAATGCATTGTACTCTGCAAAAAATAAGATCGTCAATTTATCAAATGAAAGAAAAAAGTTTTTAAAAATAAGTTTAGCAGAAAGAATACTTTTACAATGTATTTGTTAATACATATCACTGTATGATGTTCTTTAAAGACAATTTATAATTTTTTTTTTTTTTTGAATTTCATCCTCAAATAGGGAACCTCTTTGGTCGTTTGGTCTAGAGCGTGCGCATACTGATCAAAGTGCCGCTTCCGCCCAGGTTTGATTCCCACTTGATTCTGGTATTAGAAATTTTGTCAGTTCGTTTACCGAAGATCAGTGGTTTTCTCCAGGAACTCCGGTTTCTTCCACCATCCCAGTTCTAACCGCAAGTGAAAATAATCTTAACTAGGGTGTAAAACACCACTACTTCTTTCTCAACACTTAACTTGAAATATCAAAAACGCAAAGGTTTAGAATTGAGGGAAATAAAAGCGAAGACGCGAAATCGCAAAAAATGAGGAGACAGAAAGTGCGAAGGCCAGTGAGCTCATTACTCATGTTTGCACGCTCGAAATCTGGTTAGATTTTATCGTCTCTCTAAAGTTGTATTTACCTACGTGTAGACATTCGCCTTTTTTCAATACAGTCATGATTCATACAGGAGCTAAGTGGTCGAGTGATCTAAAATGACGGCTAAATAGTGTTGTTACATATAGAGGGGTTCGACAATTCTTAACTCATAGACTTGAATTGCATTAGGGTAGATCCTTTAGCGAGAAATTTCAGGTCGCTTGCCCCACGTGGGAAGTATTTCCGAGGCACTATGATTTTTTTCCAAACCATCTCAGAACTGACCTCAACGATACAATATTTAATAAAAAAACTCATGACAAAATAAGTATAAAAAATGGTCCTAAACAAGCACCATACAATGAAAATATGGCTCTATATCATACAGACTACAATTGTTATATAATCGTTTTACAAGCGTCTTTATGACCTTTCGTAATCAATTTTAGGACGAAGATCGTATAATACATAATAGTTCTTTGATATTCACTTCTTTATTAAATTAAATGATTTAATGGTTTAGCAATTTCAACGCTTTTTTGTCATTAAATCACACAACAGGAAAAAGGATGCATTTATTAGGGTTCCTGGATCAATTAACCTACATAAATATACACACTACATCATTTGTTTGGTGAAAACGTTTTCTTTTGGGACTTAAGGTCTTTCGGGACACTTTTATCATATCGGTTGTACTGTTTGAGTCAATGTGTTGGTGACAGTGAATTATGCGAAACTTCCCATGATAGAAAATTCAATTAAGTTCAATTAGGCTTGGTATTTTTCTATTAGTTGATCTAGTTGTAACTGAAAATCGCTATGAACATCCGCTATTACCGTTAAATATTTCTTTAAGAAGGAAATGGTTGCTGATACGGAGATTTTACATGTATTCTCAGAGCGCTAGTACAAGGAAGACCAGACAACACTCTTGTATATCACACACACACACACACACACACACACACACACACACACACACACACACCACTTTTTTCTTAGATAAGAATTTATTCTTAGAAAAAGGAAATTGCTTCCGTCTCGAATAGATGAAAAATTGCTGGTGTGACGTTCAACAAATTAGAACCAACCACCCAACCAACCTAACATCGCCATAATGTTACCACATAAAGAGTTGTATACTAGTATATCATAAATTTGTGGTCAAAATGATGCAATGCCTCGATGGTCTAGTGGTCTAATGCGCGCACCACCACGGAGTTTCGAATCCCACAAGAGCAGACCCTAGTGTTAGAAAATTTGTCAGTTCGCTTTCCGAAGGTCAGTGATTTTCTCATGGCGCTCCGGTTTCTTAAACTAACTGGACTAACCGCCTCGATATAAGTTATTTAAGATTAAGATTCTCGTCTCGTGGTTTTTTGGGCGCTCCAGTTTTCTCGAACATACCTGAACTAACCGCCTCGATATAAGCTATATAAGTGAAAAAAATCTTGACTGGGGCGTAAGACTCCATTTATTCGCTCCAATCCAATAAAAATGATGCTCAAATCAGGATTTATACGACATCCAAAAGTTCGTATGTCTTTAACTATAAAGTAAATTATTCAACTTTGCTGAACTTGAGTGATAACTCCCTTATTTTAAGCCAAGGTGTAATATTTAGTTGAATAATACCCCATAAAATTTATACATATAATTTTAAGCGCAGCACGTGGAAACACGGTCTGGTCTTTTTGGTATTCCTATTGCTTATTTAATAACCATTTAAAATACTTCATCTTCTGACACAGCAGGTAAATTGCAAATTTTTATTAAATTATCAATTTTACTTACCTGGATTTGTCTACATTTAACCATTAGTTATAACAAATTTAATTAAATGAATGTCTAGCCAGGTAGGGAAGATGTGTAATAATAGCTTTAACGATTTTCGTTACAGGGGTATAGTGATAATGTGCAATATTGACCTTTTGGTTTGAAAAATTCGCACCATTGACAGTATGGCGTGAAATTTAGTAAATTTAAAAATCTTGAAGTTTACTTATCACAGACACCTTTTATCTTCGATTGACATTTTTCGGAAAAAAAATCAACTGACATTTTTATGTAACATTTCGTACTTTTTAAAATCTCGCTGTTTGCTTTTTACAGACAACCATTATCTACAATTGACTTTTTTTTCAAAAACTCCACACTACCATTATGGCGCGAAATTTCGTGGTTTTTTAAATCTTGCTGTTTGCTTTTCACAAACACGCATCATCTACAACTGACATTTTGGCGAAAAAATTGCTATTGACATTGTGGTGTAACATATCGTATTTTTTGAAATTCCTAAACGTTTCATGAATAACAATTTTCAGTGATTGCCATTTAGTTTATTACAATTGCTATTATCTTTCTCTCTATGTCTCTATTACTCTTCTTTGCGGCCATATGCTATGAACGTTGATGACCTTTCTGAACTTTCTGACGTCATGACGTTGGGATATTCCATTTTGAAGATGTGGAGGTTGGCAGTAAACTGACATATTTAAAAAGTTATTTTTAGGATGTATCATCTGAAATTGAATTGAAATGGTTAAAGGAATTGTAAATATAAGAAATGACATTCTTTTTGTCCGTGTTATGCGTTATGAACGACAGTGGACTGTCGCAAATTTTACATGAATGGCGAAGTTCATGCAATTTGTGAAAGCCCACTTTCGTTCATAACGCATGAACACTGACAAAAAGAAGGTCATTTCTTAAAGCGTTTAAAGGACATTGTGTATTTTTGTAATCTGTCATGGCGACTAAGTAGTCCCCTATACATTTCGTAAAATAATCGCATTATTGACATGTAGTATAAAGTTTCTTCTATTTGAAAACATTGAAGTTTTCTAAAAAAAAAAAAAAGTTGTTGTTAACATTCATCACAATTTCACTCATATGATTGGTTCTTTCCCGGGGATTGGTCAGCTTTTTATAGATAAACAATAACAGTCTTGTGTTATAAAACAAGACTGCTGTTATACATACCGGCATACGGTTGACAAGGACTCGGTGATATTAGAGCTCTTACAGTCTTATTTTGGTTTAAAGAGACAACTCCCTCCCCACACAACAACAACAACATGACTCATACATTAGCAGCAACTTGAGGAAATTTAAAGATCAACAACAAGAGAGTGATATGAATGAAATTCAAGTGAACACTGTCAAAATAATGCATTTCGTGGGTTTACATATCATAACACAATTCGTTACCTCTGCCTTGTGCTCGAACAAGTTCAAGTGTTGCAAAACAAAAAAAACCGGTTAAACTGTCAATTTTTAAAATTGTTCGGAGCCCTGTTTATTCCGAGTATGACAGTCCGAGTCTGACAGTCAGACTAGTCAATGTTTGAAAAATTGGCTGTCGAATTCCATAACATTTTAGTATACATATAGGTATAACTATAATCTTTACATATCGATCTAACTCTATAACATATATATATATATGTATAACTATATCACATATACACATAGGTATAACTTAACTTTATAACCTATACATATAGATATAACATATACATGTTGGTATAACTCTATAACATATACATGTAGATATAACTCTATAACATATACATATAGATATAACTCTATAACATATACATATAGGTATAACTTAACTTTATAACATATACATATAGATATAACTCTATAACATATACATATAAATATAACTCTATAACATATACATATAGGTATAACTCTATAACAAATACATGTAGGTATAACTCTATAACATATACATATAGGTATAACTCTATAACATATGCACATAGGTATAACTCTACAACATATACATACAGGTATAACTCTATAACATATACATATAGGTATAACTCTATAACAAATACATGTAGGTATAACTCTATAACATATACATATAGGTATAACTCTATAACATATGCACATAGGTATAACTCTACAACATATACATACAGGTATAACTCTATAACATATACATATAGGTATAACTCTATAACAAATACATGTAGGTATAACTCTATAACATATACATATAGGTATAACTCTATAACATATGCACATAGGTATAACTCTACAACATATACATACAGGTATAACTCTATAACATATACATATAGGTATAACTCTATAACATATACATATAGGTATAACTCTATAACATATACATATAGATATAACTCTACAACATATACATACAGGTATAACTCTATAACATATACATGTAGGTATAACTCTATAACATATACATATAGATATAACTCTACAACATATACATATAGGTATAACTCTATAACATATACATGTAGGTATATCTCTATAACATATACATATAGGTATAAATCTATAACATATACATATAGATATAACTATATAACATACACATATAGGTATAACTCTATAACATATACATATAGGTATAACTCTATAACATATACATATAGGTATAACTCTATAACATATACATATAGGTATAACTCTATAACATATACATATAGGTATAACTCTATAACATATACATATAGGTATAACTCTATAACATATACAAATAGGTATAACTCTATTACATATACATATAGATATAACTCTATAACATATACATGTAGGTATAACTCTATAACATATACATACAGCTATAAACATATACATGTAGGTAAAACTCTATAACATATACATGTAGGTATAACTCTATAACATATACATGAGATATAACTCTATAACATATACATGAGATATAACTCTATAAAACATATACATGAGATATAACTCTATAACATATACATGTAGGTATAACTCTATAACATATACATGTAGATATAACTCTATAACATATACATGAGATATAACTCTATAACATATACATATAGGTGTAACTCTATAACATATAACTAATACACATGGACATTATTTAAAAGTCAAATCCCACGTTTGTATTTGAATTAAACAGCAAGAGGTATATCACAGGTAATAATTATATGAATAATCCATGCAGTTAAGAATTTTTTTAATTTAAATTTACTTACATTACGACACAAAACTCTACATCTCAATTCGTAATTATTGAACTGTGTCGGCTATTTGACAGCACAGGCGTGTCAAATATGAATTTTCCTGTATGCTAGTAAATTCTTTTTATGTTAAAATTTGTAAAAGATAGAAATATTTTATCATTTTTATTAAATTTTTTATGATTTTAGATTTTTTTTTTTACATTTTTCTTTTTAAAAAATCTATTTTTACGCCCCCTTTCTCAATATTGCCTACAGGAATTTTTCTAATAACTAAGATGATATAACATAAAATATGTTTCTGAAACTAAAATAGTAATTGAAAAATTTTAAGTGGATATAAAAAGTTTTAAAAGAGCCTACCACTGGGGATCTGTAGGCATTATGGAATATATATGTTCAATTTTTTTAATATATAAAATTATATATTATGCAAACAGTTTTTATTCTTCAGAGAAGTTGAATAACTTTAGCCGTCTTTACCTACATACTTGCGTTACCGTAGTGAAATATATACTCTGGTTTCAGATGGGTTCCAGAATTTCCAGTCACTTATAAGCACACACACACACACACACACACACACACACACACACACATATATATATATATGGGTGGGAGTAATTTTGTTTTACGTCGCAGTCAAGATTGTTAAACTTATATAGAGATGGTCAGTTTTGGGGTGATGGGGAAACCGGAGTGCCTGAAAAAAAGCATTTAAAGCGAACTAACAAGCTGAAGTTTCCTTAGACTAAGATCAGTAAGCGCTTTTTCTTTGCCTTTGTTGGACTGTTGCATATTTCAGTTGCAGTTTGCCTAATTTTTTTCTCATAATGAAATATTCGTCGTTGCTGTAGCAATTTTGCATATTTACTGTTTATCCTATATTAATGACATGTCCATTTTAAGATGATGATGATGATGATGATGGTGGTGGTGGTGGTGGTGATGATGATGATGATGATGATGATGATAATGATGATGATGGTGGTGGTGGTGGTGATGGTGATGATGATGATGATGATGATGGTGGTGGTGGTGGTGGTGATGATGATGGTGGTGGTGGTGGTGGTGGTAATGATGATGATGATGATCAGGAGGAGGAGGAGGAGAAGGAGGACGTCAACAACAACAACAACAACAACAACAATAATAATAATAATTATAATAATTAATAATAATCATAATAATGATAATAATAATAATAATAATAATAATAATAATAATAAAAAGCCTTTTACACAAGCATACACTAGGAATGTGAGTGCACTTGCACTACATTTTTAAGGGCGTCGACACAACACACCCCCAAAGTCTAAATGACCTTGATGATTTTATCCCACAGTGTAAATCACTTCAAATTTACATTTTAAAGATTAAAAACTGACTGTGGTCATTGACTTCTGACTTAAATATATTCAGATATATCTGTGCTCCATTATGGTAACTTTAACGAGTTAAATTATGCATAACATTTTGATACACAACATCAACAAATATAATTATATTAATCTTTATATATGGCATTGCTCAGCGACATTTTTAAATGCCGCTGGTGCTGGTGACTGTTCAATCATTTATAATACGGTGATCATGCTTGTTTATTGAAATATTCACCTACAAAGTTTATTTGAAAACGAAAAAATGTTATAAGTTAAATCTTGAAGAAATAAAATAATGATCAAAACATCTACTGACGGCTGACAAGAACAAAATCATGAGTAGAACTCTACTTTTTAATATACATGTATAAAATTGACAAAAAATACAAATATCTTATAAATAAATAAATAAATAAATAAATAAATAAATAAATAAATAATAAATAAATATCTTGATCAATAAAAAGTTGAATAAATAAAGATCTTGATAGATTATAAGATAAATAAATAAATAAATACCTAGATAGATAGATAAAAAAAATGAATATTTTGATTATTTCATTTTAAGCGGTATCTGTTTACAGGAATATTGGTGTCACCAACTGGCCATCATACATGCTGCAGCTCGGACAGCCGTTTACATCGGTAGCCGCGACATACGGACATCCGGAACTAGAAGGTAGGCACTGTTTCGGAGCTCGTTACCGTGAGACCCTTTTATACATGTATATGTGAGTCATTCTATAAAAAACGTGAAATTTGACCCCTACCACTAATCTGAAATCTATGTGGTATAGGCCCTGAGAATTTGTCATATATCAATTTGATAATATTATATTTTCAGTTTCAGAACATAGCAGTGAGCCAAAAAAGTTCAAACCTATAAAATTTGGCCATTTTTCATGTACATGTTGTAATGACTGTCACTACCGTAACACAACTGAATTGCAAGGTTAGGCCATAGATTATATATGCATTTGTTAAAATTGTCAAAACACATAACAAAACTCTGTCGTTTACATTAAATAAAACAAAGAAAAAAATTTTTCGAACATTTGTATACGATAAATCGGATGTTTAGTTTACCAATTACAAGTTTATTAAATTTAGTCATGTAAATATGTTCATGGCTTCATAAATATAACTAAATTAATTAGTCTTAATATGGATTTTATAGTCAAACTACTTGTTTTATTTTACATAATTGAAAACCTTTGATAACAATAATTTCATTAATTAAATACTTGAAGAAAAAGTGTGTGTTACGGTAATGACAACGATGTTACGGCAATGACGTTCTTCAACAAAATACAGATGTTATATGTATTAAACCAGTTTGTATAAATAGCTTGTGTAGGAAATTGAGTTTTAATTAGCTTTATTATAATTGTTCTAATGGAATCCATCTATACTCCATATTTTGTACGTATGACAACAATTTGTCTAGATGTAGAAAGTACGTTAACTTTATGCTTATTGGAGATTCTACAGTAACTGATTAGATGCACATCTCCAATTTAACCTATAAGATGACAAGCATTTATTATAAATAATTAAATGCATAACCACTGGTTGCAAAGTGTTGTTTGTAATATTGTTTCATATAACAAACATTTACTGGCAACTAGAATGAATTTATTTATTTTGAAATTGCATATACTGTATGACTGTCTTCTTCATCATATTCTATCCCTCAACCATCTTGTGAATTATTATTTATGCTAAAATTATAAATTAGAAGATTGAGCGGGCATCAAAATTCAGTGGCAGAAGTAATGCCGCTGATGTACGCGCCTTTCACTTTGTAAGGACCTTTTTATCTTTAGCCCCCCCCCCTCTCTCTCTCTCTCTCTCTCTCTCACACACACACACACACACACACCACCCCGACTTGGTTCCATTTTGTCAGTGTTGCAGATTTTAATGTTTATAGTAAGGACAGGCATACTACAATCATGTTGTAAATAAAGTCGGTTATACCGAACATTAGTTTCACCATCTTGCATCGTGACAAATCAAATTCTTGCAATTTGATTTTACATTTTTTACTTTATTCATTATTTACATAAAAAAATTGTATGACTTTAAATTTATAGTAAATATGTCTAACAAGTGTCATTCATAAAGCTAGCTTAAAACTTGTTTTTCTTTTTCATTTTTTAATCAAAATGTACTTTTGAATAAAAGTTTAAGATAAATCAAAGTTTTTTATATATCAAAATATCAAAAGAAATTATCTTTGAATAACAAGGGCGTGTCAGTCGTCGAACACCCACATATCTATGATTTATAGAGGCTGCACCTATTGATAAACCGGGACGGGGGGTCAAAGTTTTTTTTTATCACTTTTCTAAAAATCGTTTTAATTTTTTTCCATACAAGCAAAATTATGTTGTAAGTCTATGTGTTTGGTAAATTTTTATTTATCACTTTTTAAAATCTAAAAATAAATTGTGTGTAAGCCTTAACTAAATTCATTAGCTATTCTTTTCTGTTTCTTAATAAATCAAAAATATATTGAGAAAATGTCGTATCAGCAAGGTCAGAACTGTAACGATGTTTGTATCCATGTAGTCAAAAACCGGGGGCGAATTTCGTCACCCTCGCAACCAAGGTTTTATTTATAAATAATAAATAAATAAATATGAATGTATGAATGAATGAATATAAATAAATAAATTAATTAATTAAAATAACGAATGAATCAATGAATGAAAACAAATAAATGAATAAATATACAAATAAATAAATAAATAAATAAATAAATAAATTAATTAATAATAAATAAATAAATAAATAAATAAATAAATAAATAAATAAATTTTTATCAACAGAAGTTTATTCATGTTTGACCATTTGACCATTTGGACAAGCTCTAAATGGATTTGATCTTATAACTTGTATCTTAATTTCAAAGGAAAAGGGCGTGTCAACAACATTTCTACACCTAAGATTCAGAACTGTAACAAGATTGCATCATTTGTGAACCGGTGCAAGCGTCTATTAAAAAAAACAACAATCTAAAAATAAATTGTTTATGGGCCTAAATAACATGATAAAGGGGAAGTAATTCAAACTAGTCTATGGTTTGTTTACTCATGTGGACAAAGTTTCAGTTTGCTCGTCAAAAAGGACGAAGGCTGATGGTTACCAGAGAAACTTCGGCTTCCTCTTGCATTTCAGTAATGACTCCCTTTATAGTTGTTAACTTTTTGCTGGACGTAAAACACCGTCCAACCACTCACCTGGTCCAATTACCTCTTGGTTATACTAATTGGTCCGGTTATTATTGCCTCACTCAGAATGTGATATACAGTTTTAATTCTTTGTATAACAAATTGTTCTGTTTATGGAAATATCCGCACTGATCAGAGATGAAAGGCTTCAATAGATACAATTTAAAATTTAAATGTCACTGGACATCATTTTGTCATGACCAAAGTTTTAACAGCTCTCGGAACGGACGCTATATCCATGAACTACTGTGTAACAGGATGGGAGAAACACCAGAAAAACACATCATCACCGAGTGCTCCGACTGAGGGAATCCGAACCTTCCGGGTGATAAGAGAGCGTTCTACCACAAGATCCGGACTAGATAGTATGGTAGTAAATCACTCTTATACATGCTTTATACAACTGCAACAAACCAGCACTACGACAAGCTCACGGTCCCGCTACAACTATCAATTTTGTCCGTTTACCCTTAAGACGAATGCTCTTTAAATTAAAACCTCGGAAAAGCAGAGACGTGTATAACTAAAGTTATATACGTCTCAGCTAAAAGCTTTGACATATTACTTACTGTAAAGACAGCATGGCAAAGTTAATTTTAAAAGCTAACGTATATGGTTGTGACCCATGTCTGTCCGTTGGCGTTAGATTTACAACGCTGTTCTAGAAAGAACTTTCATACTCATATTTTCTTCACTTTTTTCCTACAGTTGTTGCCGGTTTCAAGAACTTGACAAAAATATATGATCAGTTGATTTGTGTACAGATGTGTTTTATAAAATTGTTTCCTTGGTTGGTCAATTTAAACCAATTAAAGCTCTGATCAGTTGAAATTACTGAATTGTTTCTTTTGGAATCTTGTTCCAATAAAATTTCTTTCAGGTGTTTCAGTTTACTTTATAACAATGAAACTCGCCAGCGTACCACGTGATCAGTACCTCTTAACGTTTGTGTGGAATAAAATGGATAACGTTTGTGTCAAATATTCCAGAAAAAAAGGTCGTTCATTACGGAAAAACACTTTATGCGATTCCATTGCCAATAGAAATAATTGTCCCGCACAAGTAAACACTACGAGGTTACACGTGGAGATCTGGGAAATCAATGGAACTATTGTTCGTGCTTAAGTAATTTTAGATATGTCAGGAGAACTTCTGCTGTTGAGCTCCGATCCAATCACAATATGCAATGATGAGTGTAGGTTTGGTCATCCAATGTAATTATATATTTAGGTTATTTTTCTAACATTTTTTTAATTGTGTCATTTTATTTCATTTCTTCGTGATTTTCTTTCAATTATTTATTATGATTTTGTTAAAGATTATTTATTTATTTATTTTAATTACATTTAACTCATTATTTATTGCCTGGTGTCAGACATGGACTAAGGGGACTAACTCTTGTAAAAATTATATCTACGTAATTGTGTTAAATTGTAAAGCTTTTTATAAACAAATTCGGAACACAAAATGATAATTGTAAAGGCTTTCTTTATATAAAGTGCTTGTGCACATCGTCAGTATCAGCAATACATTTTGTTACTTTTACGAAAACTATAATTTTGCCGGGAAAATAGTACATTTCTGAAACAGACTATATTAAAGCTTTTCAATCTATCAACATTGCAAGTCAGCCAAACGTTTTGCAGTGTCTCAACTAAGTGTTTTGTTTAATGCGGAAATTTAAGACCCTGAATGCATCTGACATGTGCAGGCAAAATTCATCTCTAGTCACAAATGTAGGCCAATATATATTTGGCATTTGTTGAAGACTTCATCAGGTGTAATGTAAACTGTAAGCATTTTAAACAGGTGTCAGTAAGTTGATTAACTCGTGTTTTCTGCAGGTGCTTTCATGTTTTGTGTTTTACTCCGATCCATGAGATGTTGACAACTCGGTTTTATGACGTAAATTTGTATGCAGGTAGTCGGTCTTCGAACTTTATTTACTGAATTCGACGATTGATTATCTGTTACCATGGTGAAATAAAATGTAAATAATGTACAGTCTACAATATCACACTTTTCTGTGCATTGTTGTTGTTGCATTCAGAAGATATTGACAATGTCACATAGATCATTGTTAACAAAACACGAGATCCATACTCTTCCATAGCAGTCACACAGCTTGTACCTGTCAAGTCTCATGCATTGATGAGTGAAACACATTAATTACTTCATTCACACTAGCATGCATCGGAATATATATCTCAGACATATAATATACCCTTTAGGCATTATGGTATTTTTATGAACTAGGTAAATCTAACAAAACATTGATTATTGGAATGACATGTGATAAGTGTGGTTTATTTTTCCCGTTAACTTTCGTACATTTGTATGTGAAATATTGAAAGATTTCAGTGTAATGGGATGATGCACACAGAACCCACTCTAGCCCAACCCCTTTTACTTAACAATTACTGAGGTCTAAAATAAAATTAACTTTGTTTGCTGTTGACCACCCGACCCACTTGAAATGCCATCAGTTCCATTAATCTTTTTTTACTTCTCATACTACCTAAGAAACAGAATTAAAGGGCAATATCCCTGGCAAGCGAGACGTCCTGTGAACAGGTTTATACGGTAGTAAGGAAATCTGCTGTGTTTCTCCATGGGAGAAAACACAAGGAGGAACAAAGAACAGTACAATTAGTTTCAAAGACATATGAAACCAATTTAAACTTTTTCAAAAGTGTAATAGATTAAGTTTTAAAAAAATAAAATAATTTTTTCCTTACCTACCTACCAGTGCTCCAGTATTGCCGGCAGTGTCTACCGGCGATTTTAGAAAATCAGTAAAACAAGATTTTCAATGCCAATATTTGCGTCCTTGGTAACAACACTCCCCCCCCCCCCCCCCCCCCCCCCTTCTCTCTCTCATTCTCTCTCCTTCCCGACCATTGCGCGATTTCGTCTGTGTTTGTAACGTCATTTTCTTTAATTGTTTAATATTTGATAGTTTAACGTTATAGGAAGCCTTTATTAATATAATTATCTATAACCTAATGTATAATGAACATTTCAAGTCATCAACTGTATATAATAAAGATCAGAGACACCTAAATGGTGGTCTTATGTCATTTTTGGTTGATTTTCTTTCTCGTGGTATCTATCCTTCAATGATCAGAGCAACATCGTATGATATAAAACTATTTAAGTAGCTATAAATTATTAAGTAAAAAATTCGGTTATTTAGAAGAATTCAATAAATCTATCGCTATCAGAACTGGTTTTTGTCTGAAAGCAAAAAAAAAAAAAAAAAAAAAAAAAAAAAAAACCAGTACTACTTTTACTTTTGTTTGTCATTTTCCAGCAAACCTTGTTACTGTCCGTGCATCGCTGTTTTTAAAGTAGTTTCCCCAGGTAAAGACACCAATATTACTCAATCATTAAACCATTCAAGCCATGTAACACGTGTCCTGGCTAACGATGCGTGTATATTGATCACATAATTACATGTAATTAACAGATTAAGATAATTATTGATCTGTCGGAGTATAAGCCCATAGTTCTGTTACGTGATTGATATTCATCTCAATTACTTTAACGGGTGCAGTAATAATTTATTTTTCGTCGGTTGGATGTTTTCACAACCGGAATTTTTGCTTGCAAACCGGCGTTTTTTGCCGAAAAAGTGCCGTTTCTAGAGGCCTGCTACCTACCCAGATGTTGATAGAATGGGTTGGAAAACAGCAAACAAAGAATTTTTTAAGTAAGGCCTGAATTGGTCATGACCAGCCCAATATCTTTCCTTGTGCTACAGATTGTAATTACATATACTGTAAGCATCTTCATACAAGTGTGAAATATAAAAGGGCAACTGTAGCATTCAAACTGGGACTCAGAACCATATGTAATCATCCATTTGAAACCATACCATATTTATCTGATGACCAAATTAAAATGCAACAGGAACTGGACTGAATTACTCTGTCACCTTTAAAGCTTGATATGCCACAAAATATAAACACCCCTCACAGTAGGCAGCCTTAAATGTACATAGTATACAACCTTCCAGTAATTGCTGAATGTTGGTTATTGTTCTTGGTATGTTGGGATGTTTTGTATCATAGTGTCGAGCATATATATATACCAGTATAATATCATAGCACTTAAATACATAATAAATTACAAATTATATTTGGTCATACTTAAAAAATGTTAAACACATAGATTTGTCATCATCCAAAAGGACACAGAAATTTGAATTTTGTTTTAATCGATGTGACGAATTTGTTTGAATTGTCTTATAAATTGTTAGGTAAATCACTAAAGTATGAGATATGAGCTATCAGTTTAGCAGTCATCATTGAGAGTTGTCTGTTGTTTGTCAACCGCCATGCATCCATAAACTTTTTATTTAGGAGAAAATGGGTATTAAATTCAAAGTTCCGTCCATCTTTGCCACTTCATCTTTGGAGTAATTCTCTAAATCTAAGAATAAGGAATCATGATTTTATGTAACTTTGTGTTTTAAATCATCAATGATGATAGGAAATGTCCATTTTATGAATCTTAATTTGGTTTGCAAATTTTCATTAAGTGATGATTATCAGAAGTTTTCATTGGGAAATTCTTGTTTGGATAAAAGCTACAAAATTACTTATCAGAAGAGTACAAAACTTTGAATGGGAATGGAGTAATGGTGTTTTACATCACAGTCAAGATTTTTTCACTATATATTGTGGTGGTCAGTTCTTGGATTGTTGAGAAAACCTGAGTGCCCAGAGAAAACTTTCCCCCTTTGGTACAAAAAAATTTTTTTCTTACAGTAGGATCTGTCCCATCGGGATTTGGACCTAGATAATGAGAGGCACTATGATCTGTACGTGCATGCTTCAGACCACTTGGCCATCAAGGCTT
The DNA here is from genome assembly GCA_029721355.1 of Tegillarca granosa. Classification (NCBI taxonomy): domain Eukaryota; kingdom Metazoa; phylum Mollusca; class Bivalvia; order Arcoida; family Arcidae; genus Tegillarca; species Tegillarca granosa. The sequence continues at coordinate 33,346,395 of CM056607.1, forward strand.
CATTAAACTTTGTAAAAGGTACCAACAGTGAAATATATATGTGCATGTGCACATGTTTTGAACATGAGTTGATTTGTCATTATTTCCTTTTGAAGTTTTGAGTGGGAAATTCTTGACGTACAGAATAAATGTCCAGTTTACAGAACTTGGAATACATGATTAACAATAACAGTTAAGCATATCATACACAAGCTTAAGTTGGTTTGTCAGTTTATTTTTGAGTGAAAGCCCTTTGAAATTTCAGATGGCATTAAATGATTTCTTGTCTAGAGGAGTTCTCAGAATTATTCATCAGAAGATTGCAAAACTTGGTGAAAAATATCAATAGTAAAAAGGTCCTAAGCACTCACTAACAAATCGCAGTGGCTCTTGTTGCCAAACTTTAAATTTTACTAGTGTGAGTAAAATTTAAAGATTAAATGTGAGTTCATCAGCTTGCTTGCTAAAGGTTGATAGTTTTCGCCAGGCATTCCTGTTTCCTCCACCGTCTCAGAACTGTAACTACGTCAATATAAGTGAAAAATCTTGGCTGAGCCTAAAACACCATTAATTAACCAAATTTTATTGTTTATTTTAGAAACAGCAAAGTAGAACTGGAGAAGAAATACATCTTTTGTTATTGAAATTACATAACCAGGTAAGTTTTATTTATAATTATCAATTTACCTGTAAGAATATGTATTTGACATTGAGGAAAAATAATATTCCGTCTCAGGTTTTTCTGTCTGGGAACCTGAGTTTAGAATTGAATAAAAAAAAACTTATTAAGGTTTTTACACACTTAGACAAGGAAGATAAAATCAGACAAGTCCAGCTTTGTCAATATGGAATTGGCCTAATATAGAATTGTCATTGCTCAGTTTCATTCTAAAGGTAAAAATTGTCATTTAATCATTAGCTGGTCATATTTTGATATAAGTTAATTAATTTTGACTTGGATGTTAGTTAATAACCCATTTGAACCTACCTTCTATATTCATTAAAACCTGTATATAAAGACCACCTACCTAAATTGGTGGCCAGCTGGCCACTTAGTTTTGAAACCCACTTTGAGGGCTGCGCCTGGGTTCGAATCCCACTCGGGACAGATCCTAGTGTGAGAAAGTTTGTCAGTTCGCTTGCCTAAGGTCGGTGGTTTTCTCCGGGCACTCTGGTTTCCTCCACCATCCCAGAACTGACCGCCTCGAAATAAGTGAAAGAATCTTGACTGGGACGTAAAACACCATTACTCCACTCCACTCATAACGGTACATTAGGTAAAGCAAACCAAAACTCTGTTTCTGCCATTACTACTTAATATTTCCATTTCATTAGCAATAATTAAAACAAATACTGTTAAAATATTACCTTATTTAATGATATATTTCTAGAAAATAAGCGGTTGTTGATTGGCAACATGAGCAATAATTAAAACAAATACTGTTAAAATAATACCTTATTTAATGATATATTTCTAGAAAATAAACGGGTGCTGATTGGCAACATGTGGTTTTTTTCTGCTGGAAATGACTAAATACACTCCAGTATACAAACCAAAAACCGGAAAAGAAGTCACTTTTAATCAAAGTCTTATTTGCAGTAATATCTCCAACTGTACGGCATTTTATGGGAATGCCCCATAGTGCATTAAAATTATTTGCTATTTCTTGTTGTGACAACTATGGATTTTTTGTTGAAAATTCGATAATTTTTCAACTTTTGTTTGGTATTAAGGATCAAACGTTTTCTTTTTGGCATTTCAATAATGACAGAAAAAGACAAAGAATAAGAAATCGTCAAGTGAGTTTTATTTACAACTAATAACACATGTTTTTCCTAATTACACATCATTACAAGGGATTAAGTCACTTATGTGTATAACTCACTAGTGTTCTACCAAGTGTAGAGTTACACTGTATATAAATTGTAAGAAAGGCACCGGCAGTATTAATGTAAGTGTAATGCTTAAATCAATATCATACATTTAAATGTATATAGTCAGTCAAGCATTACATTCATTTGGCAATGTTATCGGGGGTAATATTACTCGTAAATAATGATCCGTTCTACTGCACATATGGCAGATTGTGATGTGCAAAATTTGGCATTAGAACGGATGCAAAATATAGGAGGAAAATCTGTTGGAAATAGCAACATGGCAGTATACAAATGTTCTAACTGGCCGGAAAAAATCAACGGAATTCATTTCTGTAATTATATAGTATTACTGTATATTCAAAAGTTTTGCAAATCCATTTATTAGGTATAATATGAAGCAAAAGAGAAAAAAATCAAATGTATTATCAATGTTCAAGTATCAAAGACTCAAATCTTTGCATCAATGGTCCAAAAATATAAATAAAGGCCTCCAAAAATACTATCAGTAGGCCAACTTTGGCCATTCTTTATTCGTTGGTAAATTCCCCCTTCTGTTTTCCTTTTTATTCTTTTAACTTTCCTTTATGCAACATGTATACATGTATCATTATGCAATAACTTAATATACATGTACTTGTGTGGATTGCAAATTACAAAACTGATTTTTTTTAAAACATCGGAACAATTTATGTTATTATGTTGGCTCCATTTATAATAATAGGGCCCTAATTTTTTAAAGGCCTGGGTCACAGTGGCCCCACTTACCTTACTTCTAGACTAAACACTGGCATAATATTGAATTTGATGTTACAAGAAACCTGTAAACGAGATACCTGTATACAGGAATAAATATGGTAAAAGGTAAAGTAACTTCTGAATCACACCTGTACAGGTAACCTTATTGCAATAAAACAAGAAGCTGAGCAGGTGTTTCATCAGTTGTAGATGTAAACAGAGACATATTAGGAACACTGGAAATTTGATGCATGATCAATGTGTTTTGAATAGTAAAAAAAAAAAAAAAAAACATATGCTGCAGGTATATTTGATCATGTTGCAATAATGTGATATACTTTATGTGTAATATATTTTTAACAAAAAATACAGAAATGTGATACACTATCTGAATACATTGAAAAATATAAAGAGATTATTCTAGAAATAAAAATAATTTGGAGATTAGTTGGGTTATCAAATAAAACATACAAATATGATACACTATCAGAATACATTATAAACTAGTAGAGATTATCGTACACATAAAATTATTGAATTCATGATTTTTACGAGTGTTTAAATGTAACGGAAAGATTAGACGAGTTAACTGCATGTTGTGCTTAATTTGTATTTTATAAATCTGGGTAAGTCTTTTTTTATGCCACCTGTGCTCTATGTAATTTTTGAAAGAGTGGGATAGAGTGAAGTCATGGTTTTTATGTTCCTGTAAAAAATTATTTGACTGATATCAAGAAAGTTTGTTCTGGTGTAATGGAGAAAACCGGAGTACCCGAGGAAATCATCGGTCTTTGTTAGAAAAAGTCTCTCGCATTAGGATGTGTTTAGGTTGGATTAAAACCTAGACCATGGGAGTGAAGTAATGGTGTTTTATTCCCAGTTACGATTCTTTCACATATTGAGGCAGTCGGTTCTGGGTTCTGGGATGGATGGAGGAAATCAGAGTATCTGGAGAAAATCATGGACCTTCAGCAAGTGAACTGACACCTTTTCACTTCTAGGCAATGAGAGACGTAATAATCTACTGATGGTTCAGTTTGTTGACATTTACCTGTTTGTTTTACAGTTAAATATATATTAATTTGTTTAGTCACATTTAAGTGTTAAATAGAGGTTTTGTGATAAAAGAAAAAATTTAGAAGGAATGGGTTTTAGAACTCAAAATGGTGTAGCAGTAAGCAAAGGGTGTTTAAATAAAGGAGGAAGGGGGGGGGGGGTGATTCTATATTTTAAATTATTGTACACATTTTATTCCTTACATTAATAAAAATCTTTTGGTGTCACTTTATTATTTTTTTTCAAATGAGACTTATAGTATTTTGTTGGTTGATATACATGCAAGTTATAAAACTAAGAATTTAAAAAGTATATGTGGCTTTTTGGTGCAAGAAGGCTTCCTTTTGATAAGAGAGCAACATCATCAAAAAAACCTATTTTGTTTTACTTTTTATTGGTTTTGCTATATGGATATGAAGTTAATTTTTAGCAAGGGGGGTTTTAAATGGAAGTTTTTCTATAATTTAAATTCTGTACACATTTTATCCCTTAGTTTTATAAAAGTCTTTTAATGCCACTTTATAATATTTTTTTTACAGTATTCAATGGGACTTATTTATATTTTTTATCTTGTTGATTATACAATATAAAATTTAAAAAGTATATGTGGCTTTTTGGTGCAAGAAGGCTTCCTTTTGATAAAAGAAGCAACATCATCGAAAAATGCCTATGTAGTTTTTTATTTTATAATCAGTTTTATATGGATATAAAAGTTTAATTTTAGATGATTTTTCATAAACTACTTGGTTATTATACTATAATGGCTTTTAAACGGATTTAAATTATTTTCCGAAAAGTAACATGGATTTACATTGTGACATTTAAAGAGATATATATTTTGAGTTTACTGAAATACAACAGATAGAACTTTCCGGCTAATAAAGCTAATGGTTGGTTAAATGCTTAAAAAATACATGTTATATTTATGACGGTTAGCGATTATTATTGATTATCTTAAACAAAAATCAAAATTGATAAATTATATTTTTATTTTTTATAAAAAAATATTAGCATTAACCATATTAGCTTTAATTTCTTTTATTGTCTTCTACTTCCGGTTTATGCGATACACATTGACGAAGGGAGATAACTCGTCTCTGCATTCTCCAAAACGATACTGGGGCTGGAAAATTGTTTTAAAATGAAATATGCCTATAAGGAAGCCCATTAAGCCGTCCCCTGGACTTCGTTATAGCCGAACTCCACTATTTGGTGCCTTTTTGTGTCGCCTGACTAGGGGCTATAGGTATTACTCTCGTCAGCGTCGTCGGCATCTGCGTCTGCGGTGTCCGGATTTCCTTGTCCGGAGCATAACATTGGTGGTTGTACATTCAAATGACTCCAAACTTGGTGTGCATGTTTCTGGCAATGACTCGAAGTGCAGTGCACAAGAACCGCAACTCTATCTTTTCCGTTTTTGAATTATTTCCCTTTGATTGATTTTTATAGAGCATTTCTTTTAACAAGACCATATTTTTAAAAATAATTGCATCAACATTCTTTTTGTGGCCTAGAACCTTTAAACGTGACAGAATGTTTTGATATGAAGTAAAGGTTTGCACCTTACATTGTACGAATTGTTTAAGAACTTTTCCCACACTTAAAGGCATTTCTTATTCTGGCTAATTAAATATTTGGTGCCTTTTTTCCAAGGTACTGTGTAAATTAAGTGTATTGTTGTTACAAATGTCCATTATTATTCAACACAAAAATTTGAGTCATTCTTTATTTCTTCTTTTGCAGATTTAGGTTATTTTTAATGGATCACTCTGAGAATGGAACTAACACCTGCTGACCCTGGAGAAGTGACGAATAATGAGCCTCTATTAGTTAAAGTTCACTCAGCATCGGACGTCTTATCAGTGCCAGAAAAGGGCGAAGTTAATTCAAGTGCTGCCTCAAGCCTTTTACATCACGATCCATTTGAAAGAGAAAATACAGCCTACTCAAAGGGAGATAACTCTTTCAGCAGTACTGACAAAGGGATTTCTGACTTGGATGGCTCAAATCAGGTAGAATCAGCACAGCTTGATTGCAGAATTGAATCAAATAAAAGTACGGAGAAATGTAGTGATGATGTTGCTCAAACACATAGCATAGAAGAATCTTGTCGGGAAATAAATCAGATCTCTGAATCTACCAATGAAATTTGTGGGAAAAGTAATGATGAATTTAGCTCTCCAAAAAGTTCTGTATCACAGAATCAAAACGCGTTCGAAACCAAAATTGACAGTAATGACAAGAAAGCAAACCTTGAGAGTGGGATAGATAGAAACAAAATACCGATGTTAGGTACAGGCAGAAAGCTGGATGAAATGAAGGACAACTCCGAAGAATCTGATGTGTCTGCAAGTGCCATGAACTGTGAGGACGGAAGTGATAAAAACGATGTTGTTTCTAGAGTAATGGAGCAAAATCAGATGGTCCAAAAATCTGATCTTTCGGAAAATAGCATGCCTGGGGTTTGTAATGGTCCATCACACTCTGAAAATGCCGATGTAACAACAAATGAGAATGTTTCTTCTGATATCGAGCCAAGAAAGGAAATTGAAAATGATCATATTGAAGATGTTGATAAAGCTTTACAGAATCAGGTTGCTTCTTCTGTAAATGACACAGAAAAAAATTGTAGTCAGTTTCAAAAAACTAATTCAGAAGCTATTGAGTGCGAGAAAAATAAGAAATTGACTGACATAGGTGACAACACAGAGGTAGAAGGGGCACAGGAGAAAAAAGACACTTGTTTGCAAGAAAAAGCAAAAACAAAAGCTGAAGAGGGTGAAAAAGACAATTTGAACATAGAAAAAATAGAAAATAAAAGTTTTACTAAGGAAAAATCGAATGACACTAATGAAGAGAAAAAGATAGAGGACAATATTTATACATTTGAAGAGGAAGAATCATCCAAAAAATTTCACAAAAATTTAGTCGACATAAATACGACAGAAACAACAAAGTTACAAAATGAGGAATCAACAATCGACAACAAAGAAAAATCGGATAGTTGTGATGAGGTAGGTCAGACTTCTGTGGCGACAGGGAAAGATCAGAATGATTTAAACAATCAAGGCAAGGGTGAATGTTCAACTGATATTAAGGACTGTTCTTACAATGTTAAAACCAATTCAGAATGTGTATTGAATCAGGAAAATGGTGACGACAGTAACATGGAATCATCAGATAAAATAGGTTCAGATTTATCACATATTCATATCACGAACAGTCTTCCGGAAAAGGAGAGTTGCGAGTCAGGTGGTAAACTGAGTTGTGAAAACGGAAAGGAGACAAAGGGTAATGAAAAATTAGATAATCAAAAAGATGATCAAAAAAATGAAAATTTTGAAAACATGACAAGAAAGGATAATGATCATGGTATCATGGAAAACACCGTGAACTTCGGTTCTGAAAATGATCCAGATAAAACACCAGTGACAGCTTCGGAAATCAAAAATGATGTCGTGTGTTCAGATGTCGGTAACATAGAATGTGAAAGTGTAATGACTGAAATATCAGCGACAGAGAACAAAATTTATCAATGAAAACATGTGTGACAGTGATTTAAACTCCAAACCAACTGAGATTAAAATTAAGAAGAAGAGGGGAAGGAAACCAAAGTCTGTCACAAATCAAAATTTGTCAGTAGAAACTGCATTAGACTTGTCGGAAACAAAGGATTCTGATAATGAAAAATTAAAGTCTAGCATATCTCCGACAAGATCTGGAAGGAAAAGTTACAAAAAACTGAACAAAGAGTTTCTCTATGATTATGAAACTGGTGATGGTGAGAATGATGTTAAATTTTCTTCACACCAGAAAAAGTCTGATTTCTATTCGCCAAAGAAAAGTATTTCACTGGAATTAGAAAATTCTGATATTGACCCTGATATTTTGAAAACCAAGAATTCTTCATATAGATATTGTGAAAATTTGAAACATTCCAGGCCTTTAAACATTGAAAATTCCAATTTGCAGTTGGAGAGACTGCCACGTGCATGCACACCAAAGGGTAGTGCAATACTGTACAAGTGTATGGAGTGCAAGTTTGAATCCACTCTTCGAACAAATTTTAAGGAACATTTATGCATACATTTAGGATATAAACCAATTTACTGTAACAAATGTGAATTTAGAACATGTCATAAAAACAATATTTTTTCTCACTGTGCGAACATGCATGGAGATCGTAATGATTTCAAGGTGGTTACGGAATTAGACAAGGAACAATTTCTTGTTGCGCGTGTCAAAGAATGTCGTAAATTTGTGCCTAAAAAGTATGTAACTCATACGAAAAATTTGAAGAAGCGGATCTCTGCAACCAAAATAAAGACTTCTGGTTATAAGAAAGTAGATTGTCACTCTGCCTCAGAAAACTTGGTCAAATGTCCGTACTGTATGTTTCAAGCGCATTCCAATTCCTCGATCAAAAAGCACATTGTATGGAAACACAAAATATTCACTTATCAGTGTCAGCTGTGTGAGTTTTCATCGTTTTTAAAAACGGAAGTTTCTTTACACATTAGTAATAAACATGGAGGGGACAACTGTAGCCCAATCAAAAGTTTGAAACCAAGAACTGAGGTGGAGGAAAATGAAAGTGAAGGTTTGAAAAATCTGGAAGGAAGTTTGGGTCCAAAAAATTTGGATACAAGTCTTGGTCCCTATTGGAACCAAACAAATAGTGTTAGAAAAAGATTTTTTAAATCTGGAACTATTAGAATTGAAAACTTCAAAAAGAAATCCAACCTGAAAGAAAAGTACAGTCAGTTTCCCAGAAAACCAAAAAGAATGGAAAAATGTCGGATTTGTGGTTTTGAGTCAATAGCTATTGTTGGTATTAGGCGCCACATGTATTTCCGACATAAACTTTGCAGCTGGGTGTGTACTGGATGTTCTGCAACATTTCCTCAAAAAGACGAAGCAGTCTGTCATACACAGATGTATCACAGTGGACAGCACGTGAAAATATCCCGTACACTGCCAGAAGCACCATCGAGAGTTTCAAACACAGGTGGGAAAAAGATCTTGTCATCATTAGATTCAGAGGTTAAAATTGCTCGGAAAATGAAGAAGCGGTCAAACTTATACTCCTGGCAATTGAAAAAACAGAAAAACTTGCACACCGATTTGAATTCAATTTCACCACCTCAGAATGATGTTGAAAAATCGGGCATGAATTCTGAATTAAAAACTGAATTTAGTAATAGTATTCCTGGTGAAAATTTAAAGGAAGAATCCAGAATTAACAATATCGAGAACTCTAATTTCGAAAATATTATGAAATCTGAAATGGAAAATAATGATTATTATATGTCAGACGTGCCTGCTGGCAGTGATACAGCTCCATCTGTTGGTGATATTTCTAATAGTGTTACTGTTCCTAGAAAACCGGGTCGACCAAAACTAAATAAAACAGACTGTAATAGTAAAATTGATATTGAACTGCAGATGACAGATGCTCTAAAAGTACAAAAAAAGAGAGGAAGGAAAAGAAAAGCAGAAAGTCTGACTGGAGATGGCCTTGATAATTCGAGTGGAAACATAAAAAAATTCCGAAAAAGTCTGAAAAGTGACAAGTTAATTTTGTCCAATGATAGTTCGTTTGACTGCATTTCAGATATTTCAGTGGAAAATTGTAACAAAACTATTGATATTCTTATGAATTCTTCAAATGCTGGTACTCCTGTTTCTGGGAAAAAGAGGGGACCGAAGAAGAAGACTTTATCTTCAAATCTTTTTCAGTCAGTAGACATGGTTCATCTTGCAGGTGAAAATGAAAGTAAGGGTAAAACCACAGGCATAAAACAGGAAGAAAAATCAGTATTTAATAACTTCATGTGTGGTGCAGCAAATGACTCAAATGCTGCTCCTGGTCCGAAAACCCCAAAGTCCAAAATTATAATGACTGTCGCTGATGTTCACCAGTCAGATTTCAAATCTGATAGTGAATTGTCTAAGAGATATTCAAAAGATAAAAATGTGTGTGCTGTACCAAGTATGGAAAGTGATTGTGAAAAACAAAATCAAATAGCTGACTTTAGTCCGTCTAAACTAACTTGTGGTTTAAATGAGGAGAAAATGTACAGTCAGTTTAATGATGGCAGATTAATGTATGATTTCGAAAGGAAACAGAAACTGAAGCTGAAGAAAATGAAAAACTTAAAGACATGTGACTTAGATTCTAGTAGTGGCTCATGTTTACAATCCGAGAACGAGAAATTTGGCGGAAATGAAAGTGGAGATATAGATCACATAATAAAGATAAAGAAGAAGAGAGGAAGAAAGAAGAAAATAGAAGAAAATGGAGGTGAGTAAAATGATTATAAATGATACAAAAAAAAAGTAAAATTTGGTTTGTCAAGGAATTGGTTAGCTGAATGTTTTTTTTTTTCGTCTTAGGCATGATAATTTTACTTATACTGAGATTTTAACCTCTATAGAAGAAAGTAAAGAATTTCGTTTCAAAATGTCAAGTACCATAATTTGGGAAAGGCGTGATAATTTCACTTACATTGAGAATTACCCATTTGTAGAAGAAAGTAAAGAATTTTTTTTCGAAATGTCAAGTACAATGTTTTGGGAAAGAGTGATTGCTACCTATTTTGAATTTGTTAAAGTTGCATAAATCTGTAATGTTGTAACATGTGAATTTCATATCAAGTTTTTCTTTAATAGCTATTTGCAACAAGAGAAAAATTATTAATCTCTTAAGCATTTAAAAAATAAATATATAAATAAACAAGTTTGTATGCTTATTTTAACTTTTAAAAGTTATTTTTGAATTGTATTTTTTTATAGAAGGAGACGAAAATGCAATCTGGTCAAATTGGAAGAGTTCCTCGTATGTTCTTCACCCTAAAAAGATAGACAAGGTACAGGTGGCGTACAGCTGTCCTTATTGTAACTATGCAGCACCTCTGCGACATCAGCTACGACTTCACTGTTACGGTAGACACACAGATAGACCAGCTTGTCTAATTGAGTTCAAAATCAAACGTAAACCTGGTCGACCTCCCGGAAAACCAAACAGTGTCAAGCTAAGTCCGAAACAAGTCAACAAATCAAAATCCAGCTCCCCATGCAAAGAGACCAATCAAAATGTGAATGAAGGTGTGTTCTTGGAAGGGTCAGAAATGTCTCCTTCTTTGCCACCTAAAAAGACAATTAAAAAGAGGTTTAATAATCCGTTAAAGCCAATGGTCAGACAATTAAATGGCTGCCGTGTTCGTGTATATGATACATTCCATTCCTGTGTGGATATCGATGACGTGGATCGATATTTAGATAAGTTTGGTGTCAGAACTCTGAACATGGATATGTTGACGCCAAAACAGTTTTCGAAATTCATGAGTAAATTTGGTGGTAACCTCCAAGGTGTAGATTTGTGAGTTTGACTATTATAATGTTTTTATAATTACTGGTAAGACTTCTGATATTTATTTTTGAATTAGTTGACAGAAGGAATTGTTACTTCACAAATGAGTTCTGTCAACCTTTTCAATTTGGGGCCAAAATTGGGCACCTTTCTCAAGGAGAAAGAATTTCTGTTGTACCTCCACCTATTAACTTTTGTGTAAAAATTTTGAAAAAAAAAATTTTTCATGAAAAATGTTCAAAATGGCTTGATTTCTTCTCTTTAAGGCCATTCTAGCTAAAATAAAGGTATTGATGGAGGGCACAAAAGGAAGTCTTTCCTCTCAAGATTCAGTTCTATTTTTCTCACAAATATTTTGGTAAATTTCTACCATTTCTTTGAAAAACTTTTTTCATCTTATAGGGAGAAAAAGTTGAGTCTTGCTAGTTTAACTTATTCAATATTTTGCATAGATATCTAAAATGTGCACATTGTAAAATTAGTTATCAGCTAAAAGCAACGTAAAACCCATTTGTTTTGAATTTGTATTTGTATTTTTTTTTTTTTTTGATATTTATATAACTTTAAAACTGTTATTAAATGGTATAAGGTATTTTTTCTTTAATTTTGACTTGTTAAAGCAGGTTTTTAAATGGTGTTTGAAAGTAAGGGTTATAAATTTCTCAATAGAGGATAAAATTGTCTACAACTCTAAGTAAAAGTTGCGATTGATTAGATCATACAAATCAAGTGTTTTGTTGTGACATGCAATTTTGATTTCCTGGAAATCCTTGTTGGAAGCTTTTAAAGTTTTGAAATTTGAAATGATCAAAAAAGGTTAAAACAGATGTTTTTTTTATATAAGGAATTATCACAAAATTTTGAATGGAAAAAATCTTTTTCATCCATGCGAATTTACATTTTCTCACTTTTGATTTAAGAATTTTGTTGGCCAAGTGCTTTAAAGCGAGTTCTTTATGATCACAGTGCCTCTCAACGTCTACATACCAATCCAACTCCGAATAGATCAAAGTGTGAGAAAATTTGTTCATCTGCTTGTTTCGTGGTTTTCTCCAGGCACTCTGGTTTCCTCTTCTGTCTCAGATCTGACATTCTTGTCTAATATTGCTTGTTGTTTTAAAGATATTTAATTGCTTGATTCATCAGCGCTGTCCAGTAAATTTCCTTTAATTTGAGGTTTTTAAAATGTGCTTTTTGATGTTCTGCAACATTTGGATGCAAAATCTACTTATTTTGATTTTAATGTTGAAAATTAACACATTACTTGTGTATTGCAACAACATTCACTTGTGAACAATAGGTCCACACTTATCTTTGTGAATTTCACAATATTTAATGGTGAACATTAGGTCCACACTAATATATGTGATTATTTTATCATTTACTGGTGAACAATAGGTCCACACATTCTTTGTGATTATTGCATCATTTACTGGTGTACAATAGGTCCACACTATTCTTCGTGATTATTGCATCATTTACTGGTGAACAATAGGTCCTTACTATTCTTTGTGATTTTTGCATCATTTACTGGTGAACAATAGGTCCAAACTATTCTTTGTGATTTTTGCATCATTTACTGGTGAAAAAAAGGTCCACACTATTCTTTGTGATTATTGCATCATATACTGGTAACATTAGGAACACACTAATCTTGTGAGTATCACATCTTGCACTGTTGAACAATAGAACACACCACTCTATGTGAATATCTCATCATTCACTTGTGAAAAATAGGTCCAGACTTCTCTTTGTGAAAGTTGCATCATTCACTCATGAACAATGGGTCACACAAATTTGTGTGAATATCACAACCTTATATTGCCTGCTGAACAGTAGGTCAACACTTTTCTTTGTGAATATCACATTATTTATTGGTGGACAATATGTCTGTGCTAATTTTTTTTAAATATCTCATTTACTGAAAGGTCTATAATTTTTTTTTCTCTTTTTTTTTTGTGACTATCACAACATTTACTTTTAAATAAAAGTCCACACTAGCCTATGTGAATATTATATAATTCATTGTTAAACCCTTATTTTGGGTATGTTACAACTTTTTTTTTTTTTTTTACTATTGTTTCAAGCAAATAGTTTTTGAATCACACTAGTCAGTATAAATTTAGGGGCATTTTATATTTATTATTAAACGTTTCTTGTTCTTTAAAATCAATACATTGTAAACCATTTTAAATTCATGACATGTAGTTTTTTTTTATACATGAATAAGAACCTGGCCCTAGTTTCACAATCATTTTTTAACTAAGATTTTCCATAACTTAAAATTAGCAGTTAACATCTTAAATTTCTGAATATTTCAACAATGAACAAAATTATTAAGATTTCAGATTTTCCAGATTTAAATTAATAATGAAAATCTTAGTTAAGATATGATTGTGAAACCAGGGCCAGGTATTTATTCACAGCATGATTTTTTGCTATTCCTGGTGCATGATGCAATCAAATTATATGCACTTGTTATATTAATTATTGTATGTGAAATTCTATTGTCACACAATTTATCTTTGAGACTTTTTAAGTACATCATGGATTCTATATATATATAAAAAAAAAATAAATATCCTCATGAAAAAAAGATAATTAGGTGTACAGGTAGTTGTTACCATGGTAACACCATAGTACTACTGGTAGTCTTGTATATTCTTACTTTATATTAAGCTTTGTTGTATAAAAATTATAAAAATATGAAAAGTACATAAAAAAATTAATTTCTTATGTTTCAGTCATGGTTTAAGATTCTTTAAATCTCTCATCTGTGATTTACATGTAAATGCATTTTTGATGGTCAAAAATAGATCCCATTGCAAAGGTGTTTGGTGCTCACCTCAGAAAACAAAGGTGTTTGGCACTCGCCTCAGAATACAAAGGTGTTTGGCACTTGCCTGAGACCACAAAGGTGTTTGGCACTCACCTGAGACCACAAAGGTTTAAGAATTTAAAATTGTGTACAGTGTTTATTATTCAAATTTTGATAAAGGTAAATCTACTTCTTATAAACTTATATTTATATTTACTTATCTAAAACACTAGTTTTTTTTTTTTTTTTTTTTTTTGCCTGTATTTTAGAAAAAGTTTTTCTGTGTTCCAACTTTTTGTATTATTTACATAATTGTGACTTTTTTCCTTCCTATTGATTAGGCCTTTTGCTTTCTATTGTGTTCTTAATAAGTAGGACCATGTTTGATATTTACATCTGAAATAGACATATATGTCAGTCATACCTGTGTTCTTAGGAACTAGGAAGTAGGACTTGGTTTGAAATTTACATCTGAAATAAACATATATGTCAGTCATACCTGTGTTCTTAGGAACTAGGAAGTAGGACTTGGTTTGAAATTTACATCTGAAATAAACATATATGTCAGTTATACCTGTGTTCTTAGGAACTAGGAAGTAGGACTTGGTTTGAAATTTACATCTGAAATAAACATATATGTCAGTCATAACTGTGTTCTTAGGAACTAGGAAGTTGGACTTGGTTTGAAATTTACATCTGAAATAAACATATATGTCAGTCATAACTGTGTTCTTAGGAAGCAGGAAGTAGGACTTGGTTTGAAATTTACATCTGAAATCAACGACTTCCAAGAATGACTTCCATGCTTGACAGTCATGCAAGAAAAAAATCTTTTGTCTTGGGAGTACAGAATTCTATTAACTTCAAGTTTTATCACGTAGGTCCAACACCGGTATATATGTAAATGTATTATGCTATATTTAGTAACTTATCTGATTACTGCCATGTTTTACAATGTTTCATATAAACTTCATATAGGTATTGTATCTTTGTAACATGTTTTTGATCTGTAAATAAGAAGTTTTTTTTAGTCATTTATTATAGATAATATTTTTATGTCTATTTGTTGTATAGTATATATGTACTGATATGTTTTGAATAACTTCATAATGAGTCATGCTTTAGATTCGTTGGTAATTGATTGCTTTAGAGATAGGAGGATGGTGTTTCAACTCCAGCCTGGTCTGGCCAAAACAGCTATGAGATATATATGTGTACATTTGTTTAGCTGGTTGATAATTTGCCCCACTAGTAGAGGGATGGTGTTCCATCCCCAGTTCATTTCTGACCAAAACAGCTGGGAGTTGTTCAAATTTATGCCTCTTAGTTAGTAGATTTTTTGCTCAAACTCCATACTGGTCAATAAAAGACCTAAAAACAGTTGGAGACATTTCTTATAATAAAACATACAACATTTAGAAATGAAGTTCTTTCAAAACTTATCCATGCAATGATAATTGAAAAATCTTTTCAATTATTCTTCCTGGCTACAAGTGAATTGAAAAATCTTTTCAATTATTCTTCCTGGCTACAAGTGATTCAGTAAGTCTTTCTGTTTTTTGTCATATGTCACATGATACCTCTTTTTCTCTGATAAGGGATTTTGTCTGATGCCAAACCTCCAGTTTTTTTAAAACCTCTTTATCTTTTTTATTTGTTATAATGACAAGCACCTTTAAAATGTCTTTTGCAGTTAGGTGACCTTGGTGGTTGAGTGGTCTAAAGTACACGCTTACAAATCACACTGTCTCTCACCGCCTGCTCGGGAAGATGCTAGTGTGGCAAAGTTTATCAGTTCACTGGCCAAAGGTTATTGGTTTTCTTAAGACACTTTGGTTTCCTGTACCATCCAAGAACTGAACACCTCCATATAAGTGAAAGAAACTGAATTGGGATGTAAAACTCCATTTATCCATCCATTAATCCATCCATCCATCCATCAATCCATCCATCATTTGCAGTTTTCTAGGAATAAGGGATTTATTTTTGGATCACTTTTAAAGTGGTCTATGGGTTGTTTAGATTGCAATTTATGGTACATGATACATGTGTGCATACTTTACAGTTCATTATATTTTTCACTTTTTCAATTTTTGTTAAGGCGCAAACACTCCATATAATATGTAAATGTTGTGATATGATATATTGTCATTAGTTTAATGGTCTTTGCTTTTTTGATCTTCGTAATTTTGTTCTTTGCCCCCCCCCCCCCCCCCCCTCCCTCTCTCTCTCTCTCTCTCTCTCTGCATAATACAGAGTTTGGTACCATGAATGAATCAGTTTCTTTTGGATCACTGTCAGTGTCTTAATAACATACACACACACACACAGCACACACACACGCCAGAGAGAGAGATAGACAAAATATAATTTGTTAGAATCAAAGAATGTTTAAACTATGTTTAGTTTTAAAACCTCTATGAATTTGATTTTGGTTTCGTTAATCAATTAAATGAAAAGGACTATAAGTGGCGCAGATATTCTTAATTAAATATATGTGAATATGGTAACTTGTACCCACACTTAAAATGTAATATGAACCTATGTTGTTTTAAAGGATACTTACCATATGTAATTCACTATAAGTAACATGTCTGACAATTTTAATTGATCACTTGCACCTTACTTGACACCTCTCAAATAATATTACACTGTGATAATGTTCATTTGAAATGCAGAAATTAGAATTATGAGAAACTTACATTAAGTGTTTATTTTAAAGTCATAACACACTTAGTACAGTTTGTAACTTGTTATTTGTTATTTTTTTTTTTTTTTTTTTTTTTTTTTCTTTGGCATACCTTTATACCTTTGGTGGAGTCAGAAATTTATCCATATGTTTTATTTACTCCATTATACCAGTATATATGTGTACTGGGTTCTTGTTAAATTCCAGCGGCAAGTGTCTATGCAAAATTTTACAGTTTTGTAACAGTTTAAATTGTTATACAGTTAAACTCTCATGACTTGAAGTACACCCAGACGTAAGTATAAAAATAATAATTATTTGTTTCCCTGTTTAAATATGACAAAAATTAATGATTAAGACAAAATAATGTCATGAAAATTTTTTTCTTGTGGGAAAATTTATCGCTTACGTTATTTCATGTTCAGCAAAATTTCCAGGAAAATATGACCTTGTGTAAATCTCTGTTCAAAGTTGTAGTCCATATCATCTGTATTTTACAAATAGGCTTAGAACTTTTGGAATATTTAACTAGTTTTTATGTTAAAATTTATCATAATAAAAAACTTTTAAGGGCATCTATATATATATATATATATATATAAACATAACTTTTCAGCTATTTTGGTTTTATCATGAAAACGATGAAATATATTTAACTAGTTTTTACTCTAAAAAATATAAAAATAATTTTGAGTTTTTCAAGGAAACACTGAATTTAAAAAAATTATTTAAACATATTACTTTTAAACCACTTTAGACTTTACCTTAAAAACTTGTGAAATATATAATGTTATTTTATATATAAATTTTTTTTTTCCCTAATTTTTTCCTAGTTTGATATGTTTTTTTTCAAGGAAATGTTAATATAATCTAATATAGTTAATGTTTACCATCTTTTTTTTTCATCATTTGCGGTAAAATATTTTTTATTCTATGTTGTTTTTAATTACATACTCAATTTGTTAATTATAAATTTCATGTTTTAGAGAAATTGTTCTTGTGTTAACTATAAAGCTTTTTTGTTACATGTTTTCGTTGTAAGCAGGTGCTTATATAATGAGGAATATGGACACAATTATTTGATGATAATCATATTAAATGTTATGGTTGTATATTGTTATAAATATTTTGTAGTTCGTATTATTTCATTTCATAGTTCATATAGATAGAACTGTATTATTTTTGTTTAGTGGTGTTACATACAGTAAAACCCGTATAGAAAGACCAGCAATTGAACCTTAGAAAAATGGACAGGTTTTCTATTTTAGAGGTTATTTTTCATTGAAATATGAAGCAAGGAGACCATATTATCTTGGTCATAATAGACAGGTGGTTTTTATATAATTTTTTTATTGACATATGAAAGTAAAGGGACCATTACATAGTTGGTCTTAATTGACAGGTGATCTTCATATAAAGAAGTTTTTTGTTCGATAAATGTAGCAAAGAAATCCAATTATGGTCTTAATGTACAGGTGGTCTTTATATTGAAGTCTTTTTGATTGAAATAAAAAACAAAGGGACCATTAAACATAGATCGAAATGGACAGGTCATTTTCCTAAAGAAGGATTTTTTTTTGTAAAATTATGAATCTGCTATCACATAATGGTCTTAATGCACAGGTGGTCTTAATATAGAAGCTTTTTTGATTGGAATATGAAGCAAAAGAAACATTATACATAGGTCTCATTGGAAAGGTAATTTTCATAAAGAGGTTCTTTTTTTGTAGAAATTACATAATGGTCTTAATGTACAATGCACAGGTGGTTTTAATATAGAAGCTTTTTTGATTGAAATAAAAAACAAAGGGATATTTATTTATTTGTCTCAATGGACAGGTCATTTTCTTCAAGAGGTTTAGTTTTGGTAGAAATATGAAACATGGAGATCACATAATGTGTTTAATGGACAGGTGATTGTAATGTACAGTGGACTACTGTAGCAGGTTCTACTGTACATCAAGTTCAACATTAAAATGGACTTGTTATGCAAATAATACATGTGCTTCCTTCTGTAAAGATGTAAACAGACCTTACGTTATATTCAGCTCCAGGAAATGCCAATTTAAACGTCATCAATAGCAGAGTGTTTCTAAAATGATTGTTGCCATATCAATGACAGAGAAATAATTCTATATTCCTATTTTCAAAACATCACAGATTAAATCTGTTGTGTCTAAAAAAAATTTTTTTAATTTGTTATTTTAAAAAAAAAGAATATGTCTTAACCAGCTCTGTTTTAGATATACAAATATAAAGAGATCATAAATTTGAAAATTGATTTTTTTTTTTTTTAAACAGGTTAACATGATATAGAGGTTACTTTTAAGTACTGTTTATTAAGAGTTGTCTTGTTTACAGAGTTACCATGGTTACATACCAAGGAAAAGCAAAACCCCGAGTTAACAAAAAAAAAAAAAAACTGCTTAAAATGATCTGATTTAGAGAAGATTTATTGATATTGTCTGTTGAATTAACCAGTGTTTCGTGTTTTCTTGTTAAAAAAGAAAATTCTGAGTAAACCAAAAAACTATTTAAAAATATCGAATTTTATATGTATACTGCTGATTTTGTTAATTGTATTACTGGTAACCTCTGTAAACCCAATGTAGATCTAAACTAAACAGAAACTATGGTCTGAAAATTTATGGTTGATAAAAGTTTTTTATAAAGAATTGTTTTAACTGTTCCTCAGATATCTTTTAAATGGTTAATGGACCATAATTTATCAGCTTGGGTCTAATCTATACAGGTTAGAGAATCATCATTGCTCTTTGTTATTTTAAAAAAACCATGGGAAATATGAAAAATGTGTTAACTGAAAACAAATTTAAACTAAATGGAAACCAGGCTCCATTTTCAAATCTTTTACTCAATTGAGTGCACACTCAACTCAAATTAGGTAATATTTTTAATTTCAATTTTTAAGACAGTACACAATACGAATTAAGTATCTTATTTTATATATAAATTGTTTACTGTGGGTTTGTTGAACAAAACAAAACATGGTCTCATAAAATAAAAATTTTCAGAAAAATTGATGAGGAAAAATAGCAATATTTGAGGTGAGTATATACTCAATTGTGTGAATGA
This sequence comes from Tegillarca granosa, assembly GCA_029721355.1. Lineage (NCBI taxonomy): Eukaryota > Metazoa > Mollusca > Bivalvia > Arcoida > Arcidae > Tegillarca > Tegillarca granosa. Next base: position 33,366,015 of record CM056607.1, read on the forward strand.
TTGTGAAACTGGTCCCAGATTCTGGAAATCTTGCGTTTAATAATGAGATTCTTTTTAAAAGAAGAGTGTTGTTAACCTGTTTTCACATGTTTTAAATACGTGTATATATACTAGTATATTGGCTAGTCTTAAAGATGTGTTTTTTAGTCTATTGGGTGTCAGAATCATTACTTCTTCACAATAAAAACATCTGAATGGGAAATATGAAATAATATATAGAAAGTTGGAAATGTGTTGCAATCATGTTTTTTTAAAAAGCACAGAAAAATATTTTGAATATGTGTATTTGTGGTATAGAAAGAGTGTTGCAAATCTGGTTAAGAGGACACATATACATGTAAATTTTGTTTCCAATTTGCAGTGTTCAATCCTGAATTATTAATGGTGGGATCACTCTGGAACAGTTTTGAGAAAACAGCAGAGGCTATATTGTGGGAAAAGGGGTTCCAAATCATAACATAACTTATTCATTTTATATAAAATGTTTTTGCATTCGATTCATATTTATTATTATTTTATTATTATTATTATTATTATTGACAAACTATAATATAACAGTGTGAATTGTGAATGAAATTAATCCATTACGATAAAATACTAACAAAATGTGAAATTAATTCAGATATCAAGATAATATAAGAGTTATCTCCCTTTATACAAATTGACAATTTACAAAAAGATCGGAAATCAAAGTGTACTAAAAAGTTTTAAAAGTGAAAATGACCAGTCACGGTAGGCCCATAGACAATGTTTACTGTGTGCTTTTTTTTTTTTTTTTTTTTTGGTGGGGTGGGAGGGGGGGGGGTGCGGTTGAACACTGCATTACCTTAAACGTTAACCTGAAAGTGAAAGCAAAATATCGCTGCTTATCATTTATTTTGAATATATAGTATATCCATGTACATTTTTATATTGTAGTAATGTAAGTTTAAACTCCTACATATATTATATTATACACAATATAATATATATCACGGTTTTCATCATCAAATGTTTGTCTTTTGTGTAAGATAATTTTATATACTGTAAAAAGGCTGCTTTTTAAATAAAACAGCAACCTTAAGATGGTAGTATTATGTTAATTTAGAAGTTATCTTATCTTTCATTATTTTTTTCAAAATTAAATTTTGAACAAAATACTTGTTTTTAATCTTATTTTTCTGGACACTCTCGGTTTTCTCCACTATTCCTGAACCGGCCGCCTCGGCAATCATAATTGAAAGAATCTTAACTTGGGCATTAAACACCACTAACCAAATCTCTCTCTCTCTCTCTCTCTCTCTCTCTCTCTCTCTCTCTCTCTCTCTCTCTCTCTCTCTCTCTCTCTATGCATTATCACATCGGTATAATTTAAGTTGATGATACTGCAGCTTCTTAAAGAACATGCCTCCACTTATGCTTAGGCTTTGCCAAAACAACTAAGATCTGCTATAACAAATGTACCAGGGGTGACATACAACTGTATCACGATTTTTTTTCCTCAAGATACGATACAATACCATACTTTATATACCATGTAACTCCTGTTTTTGAAGCTATTGCAATTCTTACAAAAAAAAAATAATATCATAATTAAAAAGCTTTATTTCTCTTAGTTAAAATCATATTAGGTTTGCCTGTCCGTAATACATATCGAATCGTTTGGTAGGCATAGCTTTTTAAACCCTCAAAAGTACACATTAGAAACAAGTCCAAATAGACACATATTGATATCAATAATTTTAAAACTTCTGACTTTAGACGGGCGACGATAGAATGCGTAATGTATCCAGGTGCGAGGTTAGAAATCCTTTACATTCTCAGGTCCCACTGTCTTTGCTGCTGTCAAGTGAACAGAGATGTTGGAGTCAGGAACACAGGCGCTTGTTTATATATATATATATATATATATATATATATATATATATATATATATATATATATATATATATATATATATATATATATATATATACATGTATATATAATTATAATATATATTTTAAATAATAAAATCCCTTGACCCTAACATAAGACAAGTTGTTCAACTTATGTTAGGGTCAAGGGATTTTTTTTAAATATCGAAACAAGCGCCTGTGGTCAGGAACCTATTTACTGGACTTACAGCCATATACGTTTCTGGTTGATTCATACAATTTCTCTATATAAATGATCCTATATTTCTACAAAATTCTATCTAAAGATGGTAGCAATATAAAAAAATTCTTCACATTAAGACAATTGGAACGGTCGAACTCCTGTCATAGAGGCCTCGTCCTTCAGCTGTCGATGATTTTGGGGCGGAAACTAACCTGTCGCTACAAAAGATTGATTGATTGATGGGGTTTTATGTCCCAGTCAAGAATATTTCACCTACATCAGGACGTCACCAGCTATAGGTGAAGTGGCAGAAATTTTGACCTTTGCAGTGCGCTTAGGGCAATTTGCAAGGAGGGTTCTATAACGTGCCACGCCTGCCGTATCTCGGGACATCGCTATTTGAGGTTTCATTCGAAAGACCCCGTGTATTTTATTTCTTAATGCTAAATGCTTGACGAATGAACAGTCGCTACCAATTTTCTTTAGTCTAGGTCAGACCCAACCGGAGTTCGCCCCCGACCTTTAATTACGAAGTGAACACTCTACCAGCTGAGCTACCGTAATTGTCATTACAAAAAAGGACCCAGACATAATGAGGCATTTGAAATTGAGTTGATTTTGAATGTAGAAAATAAAAACATCATTATACAATATGAGTGTAGGAAGAGCGTTGGACGAGTGGTTTAGGTGTAAGCCTTCAAATTCAAGGCTTCTCACAGCTGTGGGTTCGAACCCGGTCGACTGCAAGTTAGAAAGGTTTTTCTTTGACCTAGGTTTTTACTGGTTGGCTCCGTATCCGGCTGAGTAGTAAGTCTGCGATGTTTATCTGCAACATTATTAGCACGCTAAAAGTCGCCATTAGTGCGCACATAACAATGCAGATCAGAAACACTTGTGCGTTGTGCGCACATAACAATGCAGATCAGAAACACTTTAGCACCACACACACACACACACACACACACACACACACACTATATGAACGTTTATTAAATATAATCTTCGAGATAAAAAAAAACTGTGCCGTCTGACTCGTCTAAAATAGCTGAAACATTAGGTGATGTGACGTAAAACATCATTCAACCAACCACACAAGACGAGTATAATTTCACATAATATACGTTGTGTAACTGATAGGTTTGGCTAGTTCGAACGTGTTTATGGTCCTTGGTAGATTGTCCATAAAATTAACACTAGAAATCTATTGCCTCATATCTTGTATAAAAAGTAACCCATTATCCTGGTACCTACTATTCAATGTCGAATATTAAGAATTAATCTGTATTTGGTCTATCCCTATCCAAATTGTCTTAAAGCAAAAAATAAAAATAAAATATATTTTAAAAAATAGAAAAATAAATTAAAATCACGAATCTTAATTAAAAGCGAAATTTTGTATCAAATGACGAAATTAAATTTTCATTCTTTCGCTTCTTTGGTTTGTTACATCAGTTTTCAAAGTCTAAAATAATGCGCGTGGTTTTCTGTACAGAACTCGGATTGGGTGTCAATTTGTTACCAAAGTATTAGAAGCAAAGAGTATAAGACTTTATTTTATAAAACAAGATTTTCCATATGATATAATCACAAACCACACGAGATCAGGTTTACCGGATGTAAGGGTGTCTCAGAACGAGGTTGGTTACTCACCGTTGAAACGTGCAAACGTGACTGTCGCATCACAAAACATCATAACATTACAAAACAAAGTATTCTCCCTTGTTTTTAACAAGAATTTTTGGCCTGTTTTTATCATAATATAGAAATGAAAATGATATTTCATTTATGTCCTTTACAAACGCACTGAATCATTAAGTCAAAAACATTCAAGCACTTAAAGGTCACGTGACCTGATATATTTTAACACATGTATATATACATAACCGGTAATTAGGTACAGGTATTCGTATCGTTAATTTGTAGGTAAGTAACAGACACCCTTATATTATCTAGTCAATAGTTTTGTTTATGTAACGGAAACAGTATCTAGGTGGTTCTTAGCTGATTTAGTCGAATTTACATTCATATGTCTTTTAAGAAATCAATTGATATTTCGCTTTGCACGTGTCATGATACATACATGCTCAAGTGAAAACTTTTGTATAAAAGTTCAAGTTGTCATTTGACCTGTTTATCGATCTTCCCGCAGATGATACACAATATATAACATGTCAGTTGTGTTTTAAAAAAAAGTATATTTTTTTGTGTGTGTGGTATCGGCATAGATATCTAATTAAAATCTACTTCCATATTTTGGTGTCAATAGACAGGTGTCATATAAAATAAGGGATCGAACCCTTTAAATCATCCTTCACGTTTCAGCGATCCTGGCGCTGTGCCAGAGAACCAACAAATGGATTTGATATGATATAATAGTATATCTATTATTATAAATTAGTAATGGTAGAAGTTGGTTGCTTTCAAACGCTGATCAGTGGGAGGGGGGGTGCACAAAAATGTAAATTATTACATGTAGCTCACCTGACCATAGGTCAAGGGAGCGTATGACGTACCGCAGCTTGTGTATGTACGTGCGTATTATTATCTTGAAATCTATAATTTGTTCGTAAAGGCATGTAGGCTATATTAGAATATTGTAGGTATTGATATGACGATCATTTTGATAAATGGTTCAAGGTCATAGGTGTAAAGGTCAAGGTCTTAGTTGCAAAAGAAGACTGTAATTATTTATTATCTTGAAAACCATAAACTTTTTTGTATAGGCATGTATATTAGATAAATGTAGGTATTGATACGACGATCATTTTGATATATAGTTTTAGGTTATAGGTTTAAAGGTCAAGGTCGTAGCTGCATTAGTAAACTAAAATGGTTAATCATCTGGAAATTATTTAGTTACTACATGCACTTTAAGCTATGTTTACACCAGAAAGGATGATGGTAATGGAAACAATATTAAACCATGCAAGATTAATTCTAGAAGTTAATAAGATTAATTGTATCTAGTCCAAAATGGATGAACAAATTCGACAAGCCAATCAAACAAGTGTGCATGAAACATTTCCTTCCTATTAAAATATCTTAACATATCTTGTATATACATGTATTTATATATTAAATAGATTTAAGTATAGTTTGCTTTAACAAGATGACAGTCCCACTACTGGTCAGTTGTAAATGGCTGAAGGAGAATTGTAACAATGAAAACTTAGTGATACTGGACGTCTCATGGTCAAGTTCCAAGGATATGGACGAGGAATTTAAGAAGTATGTAAACAATTTGAGAGAGAGAGAGAGAGAGAGAGAGAGAGAGAGAGAGAGAGAGAGAGAGAGAGAGAGAGAGTATCACAAATAAATGTCCATTGCTATATCGGATGGAATATTAATTTTACCTGAATTTCATTACTAACCTTAATATACGATCCGAGGTCAGTTAACATTTAAGTTTCAACTTTTATTTGAGTTAAGTTCCCGTTCTTTGTGCATAATAATAACTTAATAATCACTGTTATATCACATCTTGTTACATTCCGACACGTAACTTTGAGATATCTAGAACCACATTAATGAGAGATATGCGTGTCATGTTAATTAGGGATGTCCAGTGTAACGCTAATGAGAAACGAGAGATATGCTTTTCATGTTAATTAGGGATTTGCGTGTCACGTCAATTAGTGTTGTCTAGTGCCACGTTTATTAGGGGTATCTTGTGCAGTTTTAATTAAGGTTGTCCAGTGTCACGTAAATGAGAGATAACTAGTTCCACGTTGATATTGAAGGATATCTTTTGTCACGTTAATTAGGGATGTATAATGCCGCGTTAATGAAGGATGACTAGTGACACGTTAATTAGGGATGTATAATGCCGGATTAATGAAGGATGACTAGTGTCACGTTAATTCAGGATGTATAATGCCGCATTAATGAAGGATGACTAGTGTCACGTTAATTAGGGATGTATAATGCCGCGTTAATGAAGGATGACTAGTGTCACGTTAATTAGGGATGTATAATGCCGCGTTAATGAAGGATGACTAGTGTCACGTTAATTAGGGATGTATAATGCTGCGTTAATGAAGGATGACTAGTGTCACGTAAATTAGGGATGTATAATGCCGCGTTAATGAAGGATGACTAGTGTCACGTTAATCAGGGATGTATAATGCCGCGTTAATGAAGGATGACTAGTGTCACGTTAATTAGGGATGTATAATGCCGCATTAATGAAGGATGACTAGTGTCACGTTAATTAGGGATGTATAATGCCGCATTAATGAAGGATGACTAGTGTCATGTTAATTAGGGATGTATAATGCCGCATTAATGAAGGATGACTAGTGTCACGTTAATTAGGGATTTATAATGCCGGATTAATGAAGGATGACTAGTGTCACGTTAATTAGGGATGTATAATGCCGCGTTAATGAAGGATGACTAGTGTCACGTTAATTAGGGATGTATAATGTCGCGTTAATGAAGGATGACTAGTGTCACGTTAATTAGAAATCTAGCGTCACGTTAATAAGAGTTAAGTTAGTAATGGTGTTTAACGTCCCAGTCAAGAATATTAAAAAGAGGTGTCTAGTGTCAATTAATTAGGAATCAGATCTAATGTCAAGTATATAAGGTATATCTAATGTTACGTTGAGAAAGGATATCTGTGTCACGTTAATGATGGATGTGAGTGTCACTTTCATTTGGGATGTGTTGCGTCAATTTAAACAGTTACCTAGTGTCCCGTTAGTAAGGGATGTTCAGTGTCACCTTAAGGAGAATGGTCTAGTGTTAATAAGGGATCTAGTTTCTTGTTTATAAGGATTATCTAGTGTCACGTTAATAAGGGATTTCTAGTGTCAAGTTAATTTGGGTGTCTAGTGTCACGTAAATTAAGGAATTGTGTGTCACGCTAATAAGGGATATCTTGTGTCACGTTAATCGTGGGTGTCTTGTGTCAAGTTAATTTGGGATGTCTAGTGTCACGTAAATTAAGGGATTATGTATCACGCTAGGGTGTCTAGTGTCACGTAAATTAAGGAATTGTGCGTCACGCTAATAAGGGATATCTAGTGTCACGTTAATCGTGGGTGCCCAAAACCATGCTTATTGTGGATGTCTAGTGTCATGTTAATTAGGGATGTCTAATGACACGTAATGAGGGATATCTAGTGTCACGCTTATTAGGGATATCTAGTGTCACGTTAATTAGGGATGTCTAGTGTCACGTTAATTAGGGATATCTAGTGTCGTGTTAATTAGGGATGTCTAATTTCACGTTAATTAGGGATGTCTTATGTCACGTTAATTAGGGATGTCTTATGTCACGATAATGAGTGATTTCTAGTGTCACGTTAAATAGGGATGTCTAGTGTCACGTTAATGAGTGATTTCTAGTGTCACGTTAATTAGGGATGTCTAGTGTCACGTTAATTAGGGATGTCTAATGTCACGTTAATGAGGGAATTGTGTGTCACGCTAATTAGGAATGTCTGGTGTCACGTTAATTGTGGGTGCCCAAAACCATGCTTATTGTAGATGTCTTGTGTCACATTAAGCGTGAATGTTCGTGGCCACGTTTAGTCTGTATGACCATTGTCACTGTCGTATGACAATGACGTCAAGTTATAATATATACGTACACGTGTATTTCAGGGGGCATATAAAAGGTGCTAAGTACATAAATGTAATGAACGGTGAAAATACAGAATTGTTTCCAAGAAATTTACCTACAGCCGAAAAATTCCAGGAAAGTGTCAGAGCAGTTGGAGTAAATAATAATTCCCATATAGTTTTATATAGTAACAGCGATTTCTGTGGCTACTTTCTGTCCGGCAGAGCGTGGTGGACATTTAAAGTAAGAAAAGATTACCATTACTTTGTTACTTATTGCTTGTTGCTTTATGTCACATCAGCAAGTTAAAAGTTCATTATCAAAGATTTAGCTTTATACAAGGCAATGTGGTGCAGTAATATATGTAAATATTTTGAAATAACATTGTAGTATATTGTATAGTTTTTTGCGTTTCTTAGTATAGAAAAAACTGATGTCTAATTGTTACGAATCAATAAATAGTATTTGTAATGTATTAAGAGGCGTGGTCATGTAAAGAGACATGTTGCACGGTATTACGGGTACCTTGTTTAAAGTATTAATTTAAGATATGATTTTCTATAGCGCATACCAGGCTACATGCAATATATGTATTTTGGTTTTATGTGTTATCATGGTATAAAGTAGATATTTCTGGTGATGTCACTCAGGGTCGTATACCAGATTTACTTTTCGAGTGTACCGGAATAACATTGTTTTTTCGTCCCATTCGGTCTTCTGCCTATATCAAAATTATCTGTTACGGAATATTGAAGGAGATCGGACGAATAAGGTTGTATTTATGCTGTTTTACGGTGCCGCAGTCAAGATTCTTTCACTTTCATCGAGGCGGTCAGTTCTGAGACGGAGGAAACCGGAATGCCCGGAGAAAACCACCGACCTTCGACAAGCGAACCGAAAAACTTTCTCACACTAGGAGCTGCCCGATTGGGATTCGAACGAAGGCGGTTAGAGGCGCTGTGATCCGTAAGCACGCGTTTTAACCCGTTTAGTTAAGGGAAGGAATGACAGGAGAAAACACCGATTTTTGACATATGCATGAAAGCATGAACCTCGGCGACGAACTACTCTAAGACATCGGCTTACAGTAACAGTATCTCATTTCGACTAGATTTGAATCACGCTCGGGCAGATACTAGTTTTAGAAGTTTTGTCAATTTCCTTATCAAAACATCTTTTATTTATTCCACTATTCTTTTAGTTTCTCCACTTTTCCATAATTAACCTCTTGTATATAAATGAAACAAACTGGACTGGAGAGTAAAACTCGGTAGCTTTACTCAAAGATTCATTAAAGAAATAAATAAGATTTTACTTAAATAAACCATAAAAACAAATATTGAAGATCAATTGTAAAATGTTTAATAAATTTTTGTTTCCCCATTTTCCAGTATTTTGGTGCCAAAAATGTGTCTATTTTGGACGGTGGTTGGCAGAAATGGAACAGTGAAAATTATCCAATCACAACAGATGATACTCCAATAAAGGTCGGTTATTTAAATGTACCTTAGTAACCAATGTTACCATGGGTTACCATGTAAAGGTTTTTCAATTGTTGCTGGATACATTTTTTAAGTTATATACTGAACTTCAAAATTACAGTGATGTACAAATTTACCATACAGTATTCATCGGGATTTTACCAGATGGCACTTGCTAATAATGATAGTACCATAACATTTCGTTTCATACAGAAGACATCCGCTTATTTTTACAGACTCCTGAGTGGATCATACCACTGCGGTAGCTCAGTTGGTAGAGTGCACGCTCCGTAAGTGGGAGGTCATGGGTACGAGTCCTGTCCGCGTCTGACCAAAGATTTGAAAGCTGGTAATGACTGTTCTTTCACCAAGCATTCGGCATTACGAAATGAGAGTCACGGTTATTTCGGATGGGAACTGAAAATAAACGAGGTACCGTGTCACGGCAGGCATGGCAAGAACCCTGCGCAATGTAAAGGCAAAATTTCTGCACTTTCGCCTTTAGCTGACGACGTCTCGATATAAGTGAAATATTCTTGACGTTAAACTCCATTACTCAACTCAACTCTCAACTCCTGAGTGGAACAGTGAGTGTAAAACCACTCTGTTATAAGGATATAATTTATTTCAGTAAAAAATTTATCTCAGTATGTAATTTATCTCAGTATAAAATTTATCGCGGTATATAAATTATTTCTCTCTAGAAATGAAAAATGTTTTGCAAATACATGTACACGTTTTTTTTTTGTTTTTTTTTTTTTTGTTGTTGTTTTTTTGAGTTGCAAATTTCTTCTTTTTGTTTGAAAGACAATATATAATTTAGACCAGGTACGGTAAACGTTATGGTAGACTAGAGTCATAATGAAATAGTAAATATAATAAATAAATAATGCTATATAATGAACAGAATCAAAATACTTTAAATAGCTAGAGATACTATTTGTTTTTTAAGAAACCGGAGACGAAAAATAACTCTATATTTTATTTTTTAAAAATTGATTTGCCTAACGCTTTGTTTTATTAGGACACGTAAAGTACATTTTTTCTGACCACAGAGACCGTTCAAACGTGCGCTGTCATCTCATCGAAATATTTAACCACACACACACACACACACACACACACACACACACACACTTATTATAATAATGACTAGACATTGCAAGTGTACAGAAACACAGACAAATCTCTCATCGCAGCCACATTTTTGATCATCGAATGAAGGAATTACAAGAAAATGGAAATATATGTATCTCCAACAATTAAATTGTGTGTGCGTGTGTGTGTGTGTGTGGGGGGGGGGACATTAATCTCTGATTTATTTAGACCTTGTTTATTGCAAGCATTATATCATTTGAAAAGCCCATCATGATGTGTGAAGTATTAAGAAATAAAGAACTTTAATAAAAATATGTTTTTAGAGGGGACGTAAACTCTGATAGACATAGCTCTTGTTTGCGAAAAAAATCGCCTTTAGCTGATGCTAGTTATCTGCAGAAAGTTTCAAGCCCATATGACTTGCCGACCCTGAGAAAAGTGTCGGACAAAATTTTGGCGGAAGAATCACAAGAAACAGTACATAATCAATAAGCCCCCCCCCCCCATTTTCCTGGGTGCGAGACTTAATAATAATAATAATAATAATAATAATGATGACGTTGAAAAGAACAGAAAAGTACTTCCGGAGCGTCTGGACTAGAAAAATAGGAGTATTATGTTCATGTTTCGTCAAATGTTCAGTATTTTTGTCTTTTCAGCCAGGAAATTTCACAGTTAATGTTGTTGAGAATTTGAAACGTAATTTTACACAGACAGAAGACGATGTCAAAAACAAAACTCGTCAGATCTGCGATTCTAGAGGTGCTCCAAAATATAAAGGTCCAGGTACGTTTATAGAACAATCAATGTTCTTAATCTGGTAACTGGCTATGTATTAAATATATCTCAATGGGTCTGAGCCTTAGTCGGAATGCGTGGAGTGGAGTGGAGTAATGGTGTTTTACGCCCCGGTCAAGATTTTTTCACTTATTTCGATGCGGTCAGTTCTGGGATAGTGGAGGAAACCGGAGTAAACCACCGACCTTCGGCAAGCGAACTGACAAATTTTCTCACACTAGGATCTGTCCCGAGTGGGATTCGAACCCAGGCGGTGAGAGGCGCTGTGATCCGTAAGCGCGCACTTTAGACAACTCGGCCACCGAGGTCGCCTAGTCGGAATGCGTCTAATCACGAATGTCATTGGGCAAGGCATTCGATTTCACATTTGTGTCCAACCAGCTGGCAAATGAAGAATAACAGACATACATGTATATAAAAAGTCGGGAGTCAATTGTGCAATTTAAGGACTTTTTAATATTTAAGTATGATAAAACAGACGCCTTTTCATCCAATGACTAACACCAAATTGTTGGTACCTATGGTTTTTCAACATGAATGAATTTTTTGAAGATATTTCTAATTATTCATACAAATTAACAGTTACATGTATCTCTTATTTACTTCGACTGAGCCTCAAAAAACTTTTGATGTACAGGTTAATTCTTGATATCACCAATAAAAATTGTCTGGTGGCAAGAAGCTGGAAAAATGTTTAGTGCTGCAACGTAATGCAAAACCAACCAACAGATAATTACTACTGTTGTAAAACAAACCGGAAGTATCATTCTGTACAAAAACTGATCTGTTTCAATTCACTTTATCCTCTTTATTACCGTAATGCTGATACACATGTATAACTTCAAACAAGAACTCATTCAAAATTACATGTTCTTGTACATCAACAGGTTGGTTTGTTGATTTGGGTATTGTTGCACTCGCAATTTTTCAGCTATTCACAATGAAAGCAAGTTGTTAATCTCTAGGGATTGATCTAAGAACAAGTTCCTGTATGCGTTAGATGAGCAAGTATATTGTGCCTTGTACTATTGCGCATTGAGAGTGCAAGATGCTAGCTCACAGAGTAAACATATCACTACCTTTAGTTAAATTATCCTGGCGCCGCGTGAAATAGTCTATAATCTGTTTCCTTTATGTCGAATATTTTAAATTTTACATTTGACCTGGCTGGTATTCCATTCCGTTCTCCCGCTCTCGAAGCGGACTCTCTACCACTAAATACCGAAGCGGTGTACTTTGCATAGAAAAATTACTTCTGTTGTAAAAATGAATTTGAAAATCTCGATTTGTACTAAAAACTGTCCTCTGTGAATTTACGTCATCCAATGTTGATGCGGCTCCAAGCAACAACTCACTCTCTAAAGTTCTTTTACGCTAGTTTACTCGTTTCAAACTCTTGAAAGTGCACTCAAATTAAACCCCCAGCCATGAAACTTGAGTCACACCGATGGAAACCATTTCGCAACTTTATCTGGTTTGCCTTCAAAGCCATTTAGTAATCTGTTATTTCATTATGTTGATCTTGTGCTTCCGATCGTTAGGTCAGAGGTTAGGTACATTTTGTCATTACAAAAAAAAAAAATATATTTTTGGTTTCACGAATTTTATTGTGTAAATTCAAAGAACTTGAAATAACGTAAAAATTTTTTAAAAGACTTTTTGTTGTATTACGTAATCGAATTTAAATTTAACAATACCCCAAAACTTATCTTTTCTTCCATTGTAAATTTAAAGAACTTAAAAACTTGAAAAATATTTCTTTTGTTATGTTATGTGTTTGAATAATTTCACAATGATAATATGTTTAAACTTTCATTATAATTCCTCAAAAAAGTCCGTTCTATATGTTTAACAAGATAATTAAGCCGTGGTATTTATGTAACAATATTGGGAAAATCTTTTAGAGATTATACTTATTTAGATAAGTACAATATCAGATTTTACTTATCTGTTCATGCGGGGCCTCGGTGGCTGAGTGGTCTAAAGCGCACACTTACAGATCACAGTGCCTCTCACCGCCTTGGTTCGAATCCCACTCTGGACAGATCCTAGTGTAAGAAAGTTTGTCAGTTCGCTTTCCGAAGGTCGGTAATTTTTTCCGGGCACTCCGGTTTCCTCCACCGGAACTGACCGCCTCGAAATAGTAATTAGGAATGATACTCCTATAATTAACATGTATTTGGACTGGTCAGCTAAGACATAATTTGGCCTGCATATCAAATTTAAAGATGAAAAACTTAGTGCAGCACGTGTTCGCTGGTTATAAATGAGAAAGTTTTGAATGAGAGAGAGTCAGATAGGGATTACCATCTGTGCAGAATGTGCAGACCGTTACTTCCCTCTGGACAGTAACTAAAAAAGATGACCCTTTAGCTATAAGGGAGTGAACTTGAAATCATATCATTTGTTACCAATTGTTTTATCACCCTGAATAAAGGTCATTATTTAAAATACCACGCCTTAGCTATATTGTTACTCACGCCCTTGCATTAAATAAAATATAAAATTGCAAAATTTTAGATTTTAACTATCGTTTTTGAAATTTCCATAAAGGCACGCATATTGTTACATATATAACAAAATACCTGTTATATTTTGCTGCGCCATATGTGCACATTTCGGAATTTCGGAAAATCATTCCTTATCAGTGACACTAGGGGCCAAAAAGTTTGATAAATAAAAAACATAAGCCAAATAGTTGAAAATTAATAAATCCAAAGTTCCAAATTTATATGTATCCAAATCCAGCTAAGTAATGCTTTGCATGAAGGAACAATCCTTAGTTTTAAATAAATTTCAATAAGTTTTAAATAATATGAGAAATGTCATGTGATCAAATAGAATAGTCTGATTGGAAGGTGAAATAAAAACGGAGTGAGGCATAATAAAACTCCCATCTATGTGTGTTTCAGAAAGTACAGGACGTATACCAGGAGCAAAGAATTTACCTCTATATCAGTTAATTGATCAAACTTCACAGACGTTAAAACCAATAGAAGAAATAAAGAAAGGTAAGCTATCAACGTCAGTTAATTATCACTTTTATATACGGTCAGGGTTCTTATTTATTTATTTATTTTATTTTATTTATTTATTTATTTATTTATTTATTTTATTTATTTATTTATTTATTTATTTATTTATTTATTTTATTTATTTATTTAGATATCTTATTTCATTTCATTTATTTATTAATTTATTTTCGAAAACTCTAAATATGCTTCAAATATGAATCGTTGGGATCATTTTAAAAATATACGAAAAATTATTCAGATAAGGATATACTATGAAAATATTTAAATGGTAAAATGTGAAGTAATTGTAAAGTAATAGGGTACATTTGAGTGTTTGAGGTATTCGTAATTAAACAAAAGATCATTGGATGATACTAATACTTGGATATTTGACACATTTTTATCAGAACGTCCCATTTCGAAACTATGTTAACTTTTTGGTTCGGCATTTTTTCCGTGGCTTATTTTACCGACTGTAGTAGATAAAGCACTATAGATGGTGCTGAATGTTGATAAATAAGTCTAAAAAGTGACTTGCAGGTCTATTAGCCGGTTCCCACATTTAGAAATTCGAGGAAAAGATGTCAGTCTGTTACGTCAACTGATCAATGGCTCTTTCGCGAATTTCCAATCAAGCCTATTGTTTTGTACCCCGAAATTGTAAATTCAATACACGTGACATAACTGTGACGTACTAAACCCTATGATTCATAAAAATTTCCAAGGGCTTAGACTGATACACATTTACAGTGAAGAACAACAAAGCTGAAGGTACTGTATGGCTTTCGATCTTACCTCTTCTGTGACTAACTAGTGGTAATCATGTTGGATCAGTGACGTCATAAACCATTTTTGTATTTATAGACTTCTCCTGCCGATGACCATCATATGAATGTGATCCAAAATTGGTCTCAGTAGGTACTTAATGTATCTTAATTTCATCTGTTTGTAAAGGTTTGGTATTAACAGCTTTTGCCAAGTTCTCATTGTTCAGTTACGACTTTTATTAAACCCCTAAAGATTTCCCTAATAATTTTTTCATAAAACATCGAGCCTCTTTTTTCTCAGGGAATACCAAGAACTTTAGTGTTAAAATTTGAAGTTTTTAGGATTTCAGAACAACATGTCTGTTCTTTTGTGCTCTGAATGTGTAATTGCATGATGGTTTTTATATTTAGTGACTCGTTTTAACTTTGATAATATTAAGAATATTTGTTTTAAAATTTAAATTCGTTAGGAGTTTCAGAATATCAACATAATTTGTCGGTGTTCTGAGCGTGTGAATACATGTTTATCTTCATAAGAATGGCTTTCCTGTGTTTGCATTTGATCTTTAACACCATTTATAAATTTTCTACCACATGGTACATCCATTTTAATCAACAACCGACAATGATATGTTTATTTTTGATTGTAGATTTTTCATCAGCTGGAATTGATGTTTCTAAGCCGATAACGACATATTGTTTTAGTGGGATGTCATCCTGCAGTGTGTTACTTGCTGCTAATCTTTGTGGTAACATGGATGCTAGTTTGTATCTCGTAAGTAAAATTATTGAGGACGTAAGGTACAACTTGACGACATATTGTTTTAGTGAGATGTCATCCTGCAGTGTCTTACTTGCTGCTTATTTTTGTGATAACATGGATGCTAGTTTGTATCTCGTCAGTACAATCATTGAGGATGTAAGGTACATCTTGACGACATATTGTTTAGTGGGATGTCATCCTGTAGTGTCTTACTTGCTGCTAATCTTTGTGGTAACATGGATGCTAGTTTGTATCTCGTAAGTACAATTATTGAGGGCGTAAGGTACAACTTGACGACATATTGTTTTTAGTGTGATGTCATCCTGCAGTGTGTTACTTGTTGCAAATCTTTGTGGTAACATGGATGCTAGTTTATATCTCGTAAGTACAATTATTGAGGACGTAAGGTCCTACTTGCAATTGACGACATATTGTTTTAGTGGGATGTTATCCTGCATTGTCTTACTTGCTGCTAATCTTTGTGGTAACATGGATGCTAGTTGTATCTCGTAAGTACAATTATTGCGGGCGTAAGGTACAACTTGACGACATATTGTTTTTAGTGGTAACATAGATGCTAGTTTGTATCTCGTAAGTACAATTATTTAGGGCGTAAGGTACAACTTGACGACATAAATGTATTGTTTTAGTGGGATGTCATCCTGCAGTGTCTTACTTGCTGCTAATCTTTGTGGTAACATGGATGCTAGTTTGTATCTCGTAAGTACAGTTATTGAGGACGTAAGGTCCTACTTGACGACATATTGTTTTTAGTGGGATTTCGTCCTGCATTGTCTTACTTGCTGCTAATCTTTGTGGTAACATGGATGCTAGTTGTATCTCGTAAGTACAATTATTGAGGGCGTAAGGTACAACTTGACGACATATTGTTTTTAGTGTGATGTCATCCTGCAGTGTCTTACTTGTTGCTTATCTTTGTGGTAACATGGATGCTAATTTGTATCTTGTAAGTACAATTATTGAGGGCGTAAGATACAACTTGACGACATATTGTTTTAGTGGGATGTTATCCTGCAGGGTCTTACTTGCTGCTTATCTTTGTTGTAACATGGATGCTAGTTTGTATCTCGTAAGTACAATTATTGAGGGCGTAAGGTACAACTTGACGACATATTGTTTTTAGTGTGATGTCATCCTGCAGTGTCTTACTTGTTGCTTATCTTTGTGGTAAGATGGATGCTAGTTTGTATCTCGTAAGTACAATTATTGAGGGCGTAAGATACAACTTGACGACATATTGTTTTAGTGGGATGTTATCCTGCAGTGTCTTACTTGCTGCTTATCTTTGTTGTAACATGGATGCTAGTTTGTATCTCGTAAGTACAATTATTTAGGGCGTAAGGTACAACTTGACGACATTGACGATGTATTGTTTTAGTGGGATGTCATCCTGCAGTGTCTTACTTGCTGCTAATCTTTGTGGTAACATGGATGCTAGTTTGTATCTCGTAAGTACAATTATTTAGGGCGTAAGGTACAACTTGACGACATAAATGTATTGTTTTAGTGTGATGTCATCCTGCAGTGTCTTACTTGCTGCTAATCTTTGTGGTAACATGGATGCTTGTTTGTATCTCGTAAGTACAATTATTGAGGACGTAAGGTACAACGTGACGACATAATGGTTTTAGTGGGATGTCATCCTGTAGTGTGTTACTTGCTGCTAATATTTGTGGTAACATGGATGCTAGTTTGTATCTCGTAAGTACAATTATTGAGGACGTAAGGTACAACTTGACGACATATTGTTTTTAGTGGGATGTCGTCCTGCAGTGTCTTACTTGCTGCTTATCTTTGTGGTAACATGGATGCTTGTTTGTATCTCGTAAGTTCAATTATTGAGGACGTAAGGTATAACTTGACGACATATTGTTTTAGTGGGATGTCATCCTGTAGTGTGTTACTTGCTGTTAATCTTTGTGGTAACATGGATGCTAGTTTGTATCTCGTTAGTACAGTTATTGAGGACGTAAGATACAACTTGACGAAATATTGTTTTTAGTGGGATTTCGTCCTGCATTGTCTTACTTGCTGCTAATCTTTGTGGTAACATGGATGCTAGTTTGTATCTCGTAAGTACAGTTATTGAGGACGTAAGGTCCTACTTGACGAAATATTGTTTTTAGTTGGATTTCATCCTGCGTGTCTTACTTGCTGCTAATCTTTGTGGTAACATGGATGCTAGTTTGTATCTGGTAAGTACAGTTATTGAGGACGTAAGGTCCTACTTGACGAAATATTGTTTTTAGTGGGATTTCGTCCTGCATTGTCTTACTTGCTGCTAATCTTTGTGGTAACATGGATGCTAGTTTGTATCTCGTAAGTACAATTATTGAGGGCGTAAGGTTCAACTTGACGACATATTGTTTTTAGTGTGATGTCATCCTGCAGTGTCTTACTTGTTGCTTATCTTTGTGGTAAGATGGATGCTAGTTTGTATCTCGTAAGTACAATTATTGAGGACGTAAGGTACATCTTGACGACATATTGTTTTTAGTGGGATGTCATCCTGTAGTGTCTAACTTGCTGCTTATCTTTGTGGTAACATGGATGCTAGTTGTATCTCGTAAGTACAATTATTGAGGGCGTAAGGTACAACTTGACGACATATTGTTTTTAGTGTGATGTCATCCTGCAGTGTCTTACTTGCTGCTAATCTTTGTGGTAACATGGATGCTAGTTTATATCTCGTAAGTACAATTATTGTGGACGTAAGGTACAACTAAACGTACACTTATTGAGGACGTAAGGTACAACTTGACGCACAATTATTGAGGGCGTAAGGTACAACTTGAAGACATATTGTTTTAAGTGGGATGTCGTCCTGTAGTGTGTTCCTTGCCGCTTATCTTTGTGGTAACATGAATGCTAGTTTATATCTCGTATGTATAATTATTGAGGGCGCAAGGTACAACTGAATATAACATATGTAGGTTTGTTTCAGCCTACCATCAGCGATGGTCATCCTACGCAATTATAATTAGTGCCCATATACACTCAGGAGATTGTCTCTCTGAAATATTTAAATATCTATCTTATTTTCCTGTTTTATTAATTTTTCGTGTTCTTAGTTAAATTCCTGATGGTAATTTTTTATGTAAATTTGGTTAAATCGTTAATTTTATGCTGTGGATTTTATTATACTTTTCATAATACTTTCTTAAACACGATTTCAAAATTGCTCTGCCATATATTACATAAAATTTAGAAAATGTGCAGTACATGTAACGATATTTAGTCGACCTTGTTGCGACTAGTCAATTTAATTAAATTAAATTGTCAAACTTGTTCAACTAAAACAATGGTTATTGAACTGTGATGAAAATCTATTTCCTTTTTAAAGTTACTTAGGTCCAAATTTGTTTTTATCTTTTGCAGTTGTCAGATTCCAATTCATTACACATGTTAATGGGGGTCGTGCACCTGCAAGAACTTGGTTTGAAATCGAATTCCAATCTAACGTAACCCCTAATCACCAAGTGTAACTTCACAGAATTAAAATCAAACTTCAATAAATTTCGTTCAATTTAGAAATTTTGCTTTTTTTCACTCTTTCCTTTTCCAAAAGCATTTTCTTTTTACTGAAGGATCGACATTTTCCCCAATTCCTTTTTTTCACAGAAGATCGACCTTTACTGTCCATGTTTCTTTCACTAAGATTTTCTTCTATGTATTCATCTGTCAATGAATTAATTATTTTTCTTCCATTAACTTATATACTGTACCTATAAGTTTTCATCCTTTCGACTTTTTACAACTTTTAATACATAGCAATTTAATTTTTATTTTTTTATTCCAAAGTCAACTCTTTGAACTCTTGCTAACATTCCTTCACCAAGGGAGGAAATCTTTCTATTCTTCAGTCACTTCAAGAAAGATTCTCCAGTTTCTTAAAGAGACTATCTTCCAATTTTTCACTAAAAGTAGGCTAATGTGACTTTTTCAAACTTTTTCCCGAAGGGTTCCCTTCAGTACAAAGTCAACAAACCGTCTCTAATTAAAGGATCAACTCTCTTTTTTTCATAGAGGGCTAAATAATCACAGTTTTCTTTCATTGGATGGTCCACTAAAAGTTTGTCTCTTTGACACGTCTTTTAAAAACTAAGCTCTTCTTTTCCACCCGTCTTTGCTTGAAGCATTGGATCTTGTTACTCATCAAAAAAGTTTATTCTTTTTGTTCCGCTCTTTGTTGAAGAGATACCAATTCTGAAAAATCTTTACATTCTTTTTTATCGATGGATAAACATCTTTATCTGGTAACAATAAAGTATGACATCTTCTCATTGTTTTTCCAATGAAAAATTTTGTTCAAAATCTTTTTTCACGGAATTATTGGCATCCTCCTATCTTCTGAAGGGCTGATTCTACCAACTTTTCTTGAACTGGAAGTTGAACCGACTTATTCTTTATTTGGTGCCATTGATTCTTGTCACAGTCCAAAGGAATGACTCTTCAAACTTTTTCTTTTACTAACACTTTAAATATGTGCATTCTCCTTAAAGCTGCATTAAGTTTTCCAAAGAAAAAATTATAACGGTGCTTATCTAATAAATGATGTTCCTAATGAAGAATGTTACATTTGGTTCAACGATAAAAGCTCCAAATAAATACAGAAATTACAGTATTTACCCAGCGAGATGCGGCATTTGGGATCTAATATTAGAACATGGTTACGTCATCAAAACTCGGGTCATTTAAACACAACTTTCAAAATGTTGAGATAAATTAAACACAGAACTTTGTTGAATTTGTCATTTGTGACTTAGTAAGGGATAAATAACACCATTTCAAATACATCTGGATATTAATGAAGGACAATTAATGCAATCTTTCATGTTTCACTTTCGATTCTAGGCTTTTCCGTACATCCGTGCGCATGCTCCAAGCTCATAATTACCATCGTAGAACACTGACCAACCGGTCAGAGGATTCCGTTTATTTACAGCTAAAAGAAATGAAATTTTAGAAAATGAATGTCACGGATCGTGGTTAGAAGATATCTACTTTTAAAAAAATATATTTTTAGAAAATCAAAAAACATTCAGAAAATTGGTAAACTTAATGGAGCTTTAAACGAGATTGTTAAAGGTTCCAATTAGGTATCCATCAAATGTTTGGCGCATTATTTATCTAATTTTGGAACTTTAGATTCAAGAATTTTAAACTGTTTGGCTTATTTTTTTAATCTATCAAACATTTCGGTCTTAATGTCACTGATCAGAATTGGATTTCTGACATGTGCACATCTGGCACATCAAAATTTAACTGGTATTTGTGTTATTTATTTTAATCGCAAAATCGACTTCAATTATTGTTCTCACTGATCGATTTATGTTCTAACAAAAAAAAAAAAAAAAAAAAAAAAAAAAAAAAAAAAAAAAAAGGATAATGAACATGGTATCATAGAAAACACCGTGAACTTCGGTTCTAAAAATGATCCAGAGATAAAACACCACAGAAATCAAAACTGATCGATTTATTTTGTAAAAAAAAAAAAAAAAAAAAAAAAAAAAACATTGTTAGTATTCTTTCCTATAGAATAAGACTGTTTATTTCCAATAATCAGTGACATGTTTGACCAAAAATAATTATTTTCGATGTTTTTTTTTGACTGAGCAATTTTCAAGATTTTTTGATAGGGTCTATAGGGCTTTGAATAGATCGACTTTTTTCAATAAACAAAAGACAAAATATTGCCTTTGCTTTGTGAAGTGTAACTTCATATGTTTTCTTTCGATATGTTCTTTTGGTCAGTAGATCAAACATCCCTAAAACACTTTCTTTACTACATTTGAAGAAAAGTAAGTAAAATATATATATATTACAACATGAATGAATTTGATTTCTCTTTTAGGGTGGATTTACAGAATGGAGTAAGAAGGCTGATAAGAGTATGATAGAGAACTGAATACCAGTGTGATTAAAACAACTGACTTTCGGTATAATAGAGGACTGATTACGGCTAAGCCACATTGACGACTGATGCAAAAAGTGTAGCTAGATATAGTCTGACACAATGATGTGATAACTGAAATACACAGACAGAACAGATTTTAAAGTTATTGTCATCTAATATACTTGTTAAAGTACTCTTAGACATGTCTGAATGAACAGTTGTAGTCTCATAGTTATTGCATGTGCCTTAAAATAAATGTACAGATAATTAATTAAGACAAGTGTCTGAAGGTTGTGAAACTTCTGTAGGTTGAAAATAAAACTTAACAATTTAAGTCAATAAAGGGCAGCCGATTTGCTACTTTAAAGGACAGTTGATGTGAACAGTTTAAGCATATATAAAAACATAACAAAAGAGAGAGAGAGAGAGAGAGAGAGAGAGAAATGTAAATAACTTGTGAGTACCTAGTCTTCAAATTAGGGTATTCAAAATACTCTATTATCAAAAAATTTCGTCTAAGAATAACAGCGATTCCAAATTAAACTTGTCTAGAGTATTCAAGAAAAATATCCATTAGAAATTCTCCATTTGTCATATTTTTTTTATTATTATTAAATGAGCATGCAATTCAAAATTAGGTTAGAATGTTTCTATTATCCCATCGAAATTGTGATTTTAAAATGTCAAAATTTTTGTAAAGTTTATAGATTTAAATTTTTAAAGATAAATAGTTTACATCAAGTTAGAATGTAGTAAAGTAATTTACCTGGTAGCAAAATCTTCAGCTGTCTTAATTTTAAAATTTATTTAAAACTAAGGTTTTCCTTAGCATTCCTTAGCTGGATTCGGATTCATATAATATTAGAACTTTAGATTCATTATTTTTCAACTGTTTGGCTTATGTTTTTATCTATCAAACTAATCGACCCCTGGTGTTACTGATGAGAAATGATTTTCCGAAATGTGCACATATGGCACATGAAAATTAAAAGGTTATATATTAAGCATATATGTTGTTCATATTTCAAAAACTACTAAATACAAGTAAAAAGTCTGCTTTTATTGTAAATAATCTTTCATTTCTATAGTTTTAAAATGGTTTAAATGACAACACTTTTACACATAATTCGCTTGTACATTTTTTTGCAGCTAAGCACTTTGGAAGTTAATTTAAATTCATAACATAAAAAAAATGGGCTGCAGTCGAATTCATAAAACAAACATCATGTAGTCATTTACACAAAAAATAAGTTAAATAACCATTCTTATTTTTCTATTATTTGTCAATTAACTCAATTTTTAACTGAACAATCATAATAACTAGAATGTATGCAAGTATATGTCTGCGTATCTGCTCTTTAAAGTGGTGCTCGAAATAATAGAGGAAATTCCAAGAAAGAAAGAACTCTATGGAATTCCATGGTTTTAACCTGATTTCTCTGAAGTCCTTCCGAATTCCGAAAAACAGTGAGGAAGCAACCTCCTCAAGGTCAATCCCTACCAGTTTAAAATTTCAACCTGATCGGATAAGAAATGTAGGAGGAGATGTCTCTGAAAAAAATCCGTCAGAAACAAGGAGGAATAATAAAAATAATAAAGATTACAAACAACAACAAGATGTCTGCTGATACACAGACATAGTTATATGTTAAGTAATTCTATACATGATAAGTTCAACATACCTGGTATATATTTGCACCAACTTTTTATCAATTTTAAAGAAAAATCATATTCAAGGAGACTGACAATAAGTACTTAAGATCATTGTATTATTCTATTAGGAAAAATGGCATCAAAAATGAATTACCACAAGGCGTTAAAATTTCACAGGTCATGACTAGAACCTGTTTGGAATTCTTAATTAAATATTCTTCATGAATGAAACAAAAAAACATTTATTTACAGAATAAGTATGGTACATATCAAATGTTTTATGTTATAGTTGAGATTCTTCCATTTGAGTTTTGCTTAGAACAGGTGTGTTTGGAAAAAAAGACTGCAGATTTTTTCATAGTATTCAAGAAATTAGATAAAGCAAAGTTTTTAAAATTTCAGATTATTGGATGTGTAATTATGGTGGTTTAACGCAAGGTGGTAAAGTTATAAATGAACATTATAACAAGATTTGACTGTATGTCAACATAAGTAACAGGCAGTATCTGGATTTAAATACTGTGTTAAATATCAAATTTAACAAAAAACATCAGTAAAATCACATTCAAAGCATTAACACAAACTATAGTAAACAAAAACATTTAGTCCAAGTTGAACCAGGAATGTCTCAACCATGTGGTTTGTCTGCCAATCTAGATTCATCAATACATTTATGTTTATGCAGAAAGAGACAAGCAAATACTAGCACTTATGTTGATCACATGATGTATGATAATTTGTACTTGAAAAAGATGTTGGATAAAATTATTTAAACTTCTAAATTACTTTTTATGTTTTCCCTATACTTCTATGTTAAAAAATAAATTTTTAAAACAATATCCTGAATTAATTAATGCCATGATTTTGAAACAATTTCCACTGTTGGTTTTTGAATTATTTCAATTTATCTTCAACTTCATAATTTGAAATAGCTTTTATTAATTGTGACTTTTTGAAAAAGAACAAAAATTTTAAAATAGGACCTTGTTTTTTGCCAAATTCATTGTTAAACACCAAAAATAAATATTTTTATTCATTAAAACTGGTAAGTTTAGGTTAAAACTAAACAAAATAAGTGAATACAATTGTCCAATATTTGTAGGTATCACCCCCCCCCCCCCACCCCAACCAAAAATAAAAATATCCCATACATGAGCTGCAAAGAACTTGAAACGTTGGCTTTAGACAGGGTCTCAAAGAACTAACAATATAGGCTATAAATAGAGTAACGAAGAACTAATTAAAATTAGAGGTCAACATAGAACTCGCAACACAAAATTGCAACAACGGCTATTGCCTGTCATAACAACTTTAAACCATCTGCAATAGCCAGAGTCACTAAGAACTTGCAACTTGGCTATACAGACAATAACTTGGGCTACAATCACTAAAAACTTGCTTTAGCTACACACCAGCAACTCACACACTATGGATATTACCAAGGTCACTAAGAAATGGCAAACATTGGCTAGAGCCATTGTCATAAAGAACTTGCAATATTGGTTATAGCTAGATTCAACAAGAACTCACAACTGAAACACACATGAAATATTTCCCATTAGTTCATATGTATAATGATAAAGAATGCCATGAGAATCTTACTTTTTATCCTTTAAATGTCAAAGTGAAAAAAAAAAAAAACAAAAACAATAGATTTGTGTAGTTAGGATGAATTATACTTTGGTTCTAAAAATCTGAAGGTTTTATAAAAATGCTAGCCATTATTACACAAAATAAAAATAAAAAAAGCAAATTTTCTTGAACATTGTGAGTTCTGCCCAAAGCTTTTACAACATTGTGAGTCCTGTCCAAAACTTATCCAACATTGTGAGTTCTGTTCAATGCTTGTTCATCACTGTAATATTCAACATTGTGAGTTCTGTCCAATGTTTGTTCAACATTGTGAGTTCTGTCCACTGCATGCTCAACTTTGTGAGTTCTGTCCAATGCTTGTTCAACATTGTCAGTTCTGTCCACTGCATGCTCAACTTTGTCAGTTCTGCCCAATGCTAGTTTAACATTTTGAGTTCAGTCCAATGCTTGTTTAACATTGTAAGTAATCTGTCCAATGCTTGTTCAACATTGTCAGTTCTGTCCACTGCATGCTCAACTTTGTCAGTTCTGCCCAATGCTAGTTCAACATTTTGAGTTCTGTCCAATGCTTGTTCAATATTGTGAGTTTTGTTCACTGCTTGTTCAACATTGTCAGTTCTGTCCAATGCTTGTTTAATATTGTAAGTTCTGTCCAATGCTTGTTAAACATTTTAAGTTCTGTCCAATGCTTGTTCAACATTGTCAGTTCTGTCCACTGCATGCTCAACTTTGTCAGTTCTGCCCAATGCTAGTTGAACAATTTGAGTTCTGTCCAATGCTTGTTTAACATTGTAAGTTCTGTCCAATGCTTGTTCAACATTTTAAGTTCTGTCCAATGCTTGTTCAACATTTTAAGTTCTGTCCAATGCTTGTTCAACATTTTAAGTTCTGTCCAATGCTTGTTCAACATTGTCAGTTCTGTCTACTGCATGCTCAACTTTGTCAGTTCTGCCCAATGCTAGTTGAACATTTTGAGTTCTGCCCAATGCTAGTTGAACATTTTGAGTTCTGTCCAATGCTTGTTTAACATTGTAAGTTCTGTCCAATGCTTGTTCAACATTTTAAGTTCTGTCCAATGCTTGTTCAACATTTTAAGTTCTGTCCAATACTTGTTCAACATTTTAAGTTCTGTCCAATGCTTGTTCAACATTTTGAGTTCTGTCCAATGCTTGTTTAATATAGTGAGTTCTGCCCAATGCTTGTTCAACATTATGAGTTCTATCCAATGCTTGTTCAATATTGTGAGTTTTGTCTACTGCTTGTTCAACATTGTCAGTTCTGTCCAATGCTTGTTCAACTTTGTCAGTTCTGCCCAATGGTAGTTCAACATTGTGAGTTCTGTCCAATGCTTGTTCAACATTGTGAGTTCTGTCCAAATCTTGTTCAACATTTTAAGTTCTGTCCAATGCTTGTTCAACATTTTGAAATCTGTCCACTGCTTGTTCAACTTTGTCAGTTCTGTCCAATGCTAGTTCAACTTTGTCAGTTCTGTCCAATACTTGTTATATATTGTAAGTTCTGTCCAATGCTTATTCATTATTTCTTTCATATTATATCACACACTTGCCTTTGGATCTAGTAAGCAATAATCTGAATATAAACATGATTTTTATATTCAATTTATTTTTTTTTATCAATTTAACAATACTGTAAGTACATTGGATTTCTTAGGTTCCACTATCTATGCATGGATAAAATATAACTTGGTGGGAAAAACACATAATTTTTTACATAATTCAAATGCATGTGTGTGTGTGAGTGTGTGCGCGTGTGTTCACATTAAATTGTTTTGAAAGAAGCATATACATGAAAACTTCAGTGTTTAGTATCATAAAATGATGAATACTGGTAACAAACTAGTTAGTATCAATCAAGTTGTCTCTCAAAAAGAAATTCTTTGTTTTTGTTTTTTGTTTTTTTTTTTGTTAATTGCAGCTTTCTTTGGGATTTTCCATATATCTAAAAACAGATATATTAATTAGCTGTGAGAAATGGCATCAGTGGCAATTGATTACAGTAAAATCTATGTGCAATTTGCAGTTTTGAAACATTTACATAAAAAGTCTGTATTACAGATGATGCTGAATCTGTTGATATGTACCAAATGACAAAATGGCAAGACAATCGTAGCACTATTAAATTGTATTTACATTATACAAGTATATACAGTATGTATTTATAAAATACACTTAGCGCTTCAATGGGGTTTTGCTTATGTATCATATAATGCCCCTATCATTAATGCAGAGACAGGCTAACCAATTCGATGGAAACTTCCGTTTTTGATGAAAATGTACCACTCAAACGGAAAAATGAAAAATATAAAAAAACTGAATTCAATAAAAATTTTCCCAAGTTTGACTATAATGATATAGCAGAAAGACAATGCTGCTAGTTAAAAATGTACCTACAAAGCAGTGTCGCATGTTAATAATGTAACAATTTAGTGATATCATGCGTTAGACATGTACCAATCAGTAAAAATTAATAAAAGTGATTGGTCAGCCTGCAGAGATAAACTGTCTCTCCTATTTGTTAAGAAAAATATAAACAGTTTTTTCCAGAATCCAATACAACTTTGTGATTTCATTTGCTTCCATATATAATGGAAAAGTAGTTGTGTCTATTTATATAAAGTATATTTACATGGTATAATGGCAAACCCCATTAATTTTACTCTTTTGGAAGTCTGGAATATAACCCTTGACAATGAATTTATATTTCTTTTGACTTGACCATGAGTTTATATTGCCTTTGATAATGTGTAATGATCTTTTACAACGAGTCTACGACCTTTGACAAAAAATTTTTTATCCTTTAACAATCAATTTATAGCTCTTTAAAATTCGTCTATAATCTTTGCAATTAGCCTTTTATACTTGACAATTAGTCTTTAACCTCCAACAATGTCTTTATTCCTTGACATAGGTCTATAGCCCTTGCCTATAGGTCTATAATCTATGACAGTCACTCTATATATAATTCTTGGCAATTGGTCTATAACCCTTGAAAATCAGTCTCTAATCATTGACAATCTGTCTTTAATCACTGACAATGGACTATAAACCCTTGACAATTTGGACTATAACCCTCAACAATCAGTCTATAATCCTTCACAATTGGGTCTATAAACCCTTCACAATTGGGTCTATAAACCCTTGACAATGTCTATAACTGACAATCACTGATATTGATCTACATTTATAACCAGTCTATTCAAAATTATTGTCAGTTTATTTATCCAATTCCAGTCTATAACCCCTGACGATCAGTCTATAACCCTTGACAATCAGTCTATAACCCCTGACGATCAGTCTATTACCTTGACAATCAGTCTATAACCCTTGATGATTAGTCTATAACCTTGACGATCAGTCTATAAAACCTTGACAATCAGTCTATAAACCTTGACAATCAGTCTATTACCCTTGACGATCAGTCTACAACCTTTGATGACAATCAATAGATTCCGTTTGGTTTGAATCTTGTTTCATCTGAACATCCAATTCACCACTGTCAGATGCTTGAGTATTTGTTGTCCGCTTTCCAGCATCCTTTTCTTCTATAATCTGTTCTTTGTCTGGTATATCAGTGTAATCTTTCATTTCATCTTCAGCGTCACTTATATCCTCCAAACCATTGTCCTGATTATCTGGTGATGTGTCCGTTTTATGTTCCTCATTAACTGAATCGGTCACTTCATCCAAAACCTCATACTCCATGCTTTCTGTTGAATTAATGCTGTCATCTAATTTGCTATCACCACCCTCATTTTCCATGTTACCCATTTCTGTAAGGGTTGTGTCTAATGATTGGTCCTCCTCATCACTGATCTTGCTTTCCCTGTCCTCATAACTGCTATTTACAAATGAACTCCCTTCAAGTTCCTGAATATCATCAGCAGAAAATCCAAGTGTCTTGGAAACAATGTCAAATTTTTCATCAGGAATATACTGTAGGTCAATAACAGATACATCAGCGTCTG
The DNA here is from genome assembly GCA_029721355.1 of Tegillarca granosa. NCBI lineage: Eukaryota > Metazoa > Mollusca > Bivalvia > Arcoida > Arcidae > Tegillarca > Tegillarca granosa. The sequence continues at coordinate 33,394,732 of CM056607.1, forward strand.
TGAGTAACTGCTCAAAGTCTTCGGATTCCATAGAGAAAATATCGTACAATTTGACCTTGGGATCCATTTCTACTAATTTGATGCTCTTTTTAGGGCCACCTTCAGATACCACCAGATCACCACTTCGATCATTCTTCAGAGCTTCAACAGGCTTGTTTGGGTGTTTGTTGACAACATGCTTTTTGACCGAAACTCGTACTAAAACCTGAGAAGTCACAATATGGACACACAAATGGTCTTGTATTCAAATGTTCTTCCATGTGGTTTTTGAATTCTTCATGGTTAATCGCTAGAAAGGCACACATTCCACATTTCAATCTTGACTCGATTATGGTACCAGCAGATTGCCACTTAAAGCCACCATGTGTGGCTAGGTGTTGGCGATAATGATAAAACACAGAGGATGTATAGCTACAGAAGTTACAGTTGTAACAGATCTTCCCAGTCTCCTTATATGTAATTTCTGTAAATAAAAAAAAAAAGTCACAAGTAAATTTCTTGCACATGGGACTTAAAAATTGGATGACTAGACAAATCTAAAATTTTCTTGCCACATGGTGGCCATTAATTGTATCAAAGCATGATGATCAATACAAACTTCTGACTTAGTGAGCAAAATTTTTGAATTCTGGGAAATAAATTCTGGCCTTTGCTGCCTAGTATAAATAATACATGGTAGCCAGAAGTGGAATAAGTGCAGGTGGGTTACTGATTCTTTCACTTATATTGAGGTAGTCAGTTCTTGGATGGTAGAGGCAACCTAGAGTACCCAAAGAAAATCATAAACCTTCAGCAAGGGAAACAAACAAACCTCTCACACTAGGATCTGCCAGAGTGGAATTTTAAATCCAGGTAGTGAGAGGAAATGTGATCAGTCACTCAGTCACCAAGGTCCCTTGTAGCCAGAGAGCCAAATCTAAAATTTCTTGATACCTTGCTGAATATAAAATGCACTGCTCAGCTTAACATTTTCTAAATCTTGCTGAATATGAAAAGCACTCCTCAGCTTCATATTTTCTATGTATCATGTTTGCTGTCATAAACAAAATAGGTAACTTTTTCTAACACAGAGCACCTGATCTTACTTGGATCCAATTTAGACGGTCTTTATAATAAGCTATATTTATCTGCATATTTCTCTATAAATTATTTGTGAGCTAGCAAATGAAGCTCGATTTTAAGTTGGTTTTTTTTTACAAACCAGTACATTGCATGTGTTTGTTATGGAACCACTAGTTGTAAAAAAGTGGGATGTAGGGCCATACTGAAAGTTCTTGATGCAACAACAATAAGGTCTAGCTAACAGGCATACCACTTGCTCGGTCACATACTGACACCAGGGGAACCAGTCAGCACTCTGTTCCTTTATGCCGACCACCAGATCAGGAAACAGAATCTTAAATTTTAGTCACATGTATGACCAAGCCAGGATTTGAACCTATGACCTCTAGAGGTCTGCTTAAAGGCATACTATACATAGAAGTATAAGGGAAGTAACTCATCTTGTTACAGTAAACAAACATAACAAGTTCAGTTGGGTAATGGTGTTTAACATCCCAGTCAAGAATATTTCACTTATATCCAGACATCACCAGCTATAGGCAAAAGTGCAGAAATTTTGCCTGTGCATTGCGCCGATAGCATTATACAGCAGCATTATACAGCACGGTTCTTTATCTTCCCACACATACTGTGGCACAGGATCTCGTTTATTTTAAAATCTCATCTGAAAGAATGTATATAGTCGATTGCTTGGGGAAAGAACAGTCACTACCAACTCCCAAGTCTTAGCTCGGACCCGGTCGGGGTTCAAACCCATGACCTCCCACTTACATAGCGAGCACTCTATCAACTGTGCTACCGCAGTGGTCCAAACATTATGACTTGATTCTCAAGTCACACAGAATATAACTTAAACTTAAAAGACCAAACTAGTGTCACTTTAGGTCTGGGACTTGGAAATGTAATCTTTGACAGGATTCATGGTGCTTTTAAATTCTGTCAAACACATGTATAATTTATAATGCTCACTTTATTGTTCTTGGTTATTGTTATTGTTTAGCTACCTGCCAAGAACAATGTACACTCTTTTCCAGCTAAATCTTTATTTCACTTTGGCAGTTACCAAGGAAATGCCAAGAACTTCAACATGTACACACTTTTCCAGCTAAATCTTTATTTCACTTTGAAAGTTACCAAGGAAATGCCCCGGACATGTACACACTTTTCCAGTCAAATATTTAAGATTTTATACAGGCATTTTTAAAATATAAAATTTACCTTTCTTTGCTGGAGTTGAGGTCTGATCATCATCGGATGACCCTTCAGAAGTAAAAATATCAGAATATGAACCAGGTGATATAATTTTTTTTTCCTTTTTAATCTTTTTAGGTGGTGTTGGAGTTTTCTTCTTTGGTGAGCTAGATGTACTACTGCTGCTGGGAGAGGAGGTGTGGCTAGTGTTAGGTACTGACGTCTGATTGGTTCTCAAGTCAGTGACATAAATTGTTTTGCCTCCATGATTGGTTGTTATGTGGTGTACTATTCTGCTCCTACAAGAAAGCAAATCATTGGATATGAAATAAGTTACAAGATACAAGAGAAAATAGCTACATGCATTTCTTTTTATGAATATTTGACTGGCATTAAAAATGCCCATTTGTCTAGCATAAAAAATAAAATTTGTCCTGATAAATAGTGTAATGTAAGTTATACAGTCCCTAGCATCATCAAGCACTGCCTGGCATTAGGATTTTTGTGCAAATTTTTATGGGTTTTAAGTTTACAAAGAGAGAGAGAGAGAGAGAGAGAGAGAGAGAAGAAAAAGAAGAAGAAGAAGAAGAAGCATTTTTCAGTTTTTCAGGCATGGGCTGCTATGAATGATTTTCAGGTATAAATATAGAATATACATACAGCATAAAGATAATGTATCATTAAACCATACTCATTCCCCACAATTTAGACACTGCTTTAAAAAAGCAGAAGTCAAGGAGTGGAGTGGAGTAATGGTTTTTACGCCCAAGTCAAGATTCTTTCACTTATTTCGAGGCGGTCAGTTCTTGGATGGTGGAGGAAACCGGAGTGCCCTGAGAAAACCACCAACCTTCGGCAAGCGAAATGACAAACTTTTTCACACTAGGATTTGTCCCGAGTGGGATCCCTCAATACAAAATGTATTAAATAAAAAGAGTTGAGGGGAGTAATGGTATATTAAGCTCTAAGCTCAATAATAGGGTAATTTATACTGAATTAGTATGTTTTTGAATGGTAGAGAAAACCTGAGTGCCTGGAAAAACCAAAAGTGTAACCAGAAAACTGATTAATCTTTGGGTTTTTTTTTGGTAAGATTTTATTTGACATTGAATTTTGTGGTACATTGTATTTACAAAACCATGCAAATAGCAAAATAAGTTTAACAAAAATCTTATTAAGATATTTTTAGCATTTACTAATCCGCAAAAAAAAAAAAAAAAAATAGCAAACATTAATCTTGTTAAGACCTTGGTCAAATGGTCAAATTTCATATATATTTAATTTTGTAATACATGTATTTGCTTACCCATGAAAATAGCAAAATAAAAAATAAAGTCCATTGGAGCCCTGGTAAGATATTAGTTGAAATTTTATTTTCTGAGATTTACTAATCCACAAAAAAAAAAAAAAAATCCCGTTCAGACTGTGGCAAGATCTTTGTAAACATTCAATTTTGTGGTATATACTGGCCCACAAAAAAATCTTAATTCATTGGGGAATTGGTAAGATTTTTCATTGTATGATTTTACCCAATGAACATAAATAGCTAATGATAATGAATATCATTCAGCCTTGTTAAGATTTTTATTAATTAATTTATTTATTTATTTATTTATTTATTTATTTATTCACTTTTTTGTGGACATTTAATTTTGTGATACTAACTAATAAAATAGCAAAATTTTATCCCCAACAAACAATATGTGCACTAGTTTTCAGTTTAGGGGCAAATATTGTGAGACTGATAACACAAATACAGTTATCATATATGAAATCAATTTGACAATTGTCACAGATTTGAGACAACCTCAGCATCTGGTATAACAAATGACAAAAAAGTCACAGATTTGTTAATGCTGTAATGTGAGATCTAGACAAATTCAGCATCTGTTACAACCAAATGATCAAAAAAATAAATAAATAAATAAATAAAATAAATAAATAATAAAATATATATAAAAAATAAATTAAAAATGTCAGATTTGTTAATGCTGTAATGTGAGATCTAGTGTCTTACTGTATGTCTACATTGTTTTCTAAGTGACAGGTGTTTTAATGGTTTATTGCTAATTCTCCTACTTTTCGTTACCCATAGAAATTTAATACTTTGAATGAATTAACATGTAAAAAAATAGCTCACGAGGTGTTTCACAAATTATATTTTGCTAAAAACTATGTCGATTTAAAAGTTTTGTTCAATCTGTATCACAGTGCAATATAGTAGTAGATTGTCATATTTTATACAGTATATTTTGTTACTTGCATAATAATGTTAATTAACAACTTGAAAATTGACTTTGAAATTCGAATAAGAAATGACAAGATTTATTTTTTATTTTTTTTTTATTCAAATTAAATGCTACTTCAAACAATATCACCACTGTGGTAGCTCAGTTGGTAGAGTGCTTGCTCAGAAGTGGGATGTCGTGTGTTCTAAACCCAACCAGGTCTGACCCAAGACTTGAAAGTGTGCAGCACCCGGCATCACGAAATGAAATTTACGGTTATTTCTGATGGGAACTTAAAATAAAAGAGGTCTTGTGTCACAGTAAGAATGGCACAATAAAGAACCCTGCTGTATAATGCCATAAGCACAATGCTTAAATTTAGAAATATGATAACAATTTTCATTTTTTATTCAAATTTAAAATTCTTCAAAAATATCCACTTCTATATCAAATGGTGTATTTTTTCTATTCATTTTTATAAATGTTATTGAAATTTGGAAAAAAACATAAATAAAGGTGAATTCATCAGACAAATCAAGAGTTAATTTTAAGAAAACTGAAGTAGACTATAATTACAAAAACAACGTTTAAGACTTATGTTTAGAGTGGAGTGGAGTAATGGTGTTTTACGCCCCAGTCAAGATTCTTTCACTTATTTCGAGGCGGTCACTTCTGGGACGGTGGTGGAAACCGGAGTAACCTGAGAAAACCACTGACCTACGGCAAGCAAACTGACAAACTTTCTCACACTAGGATCTGTCCTGAGTGGGATTCGAACCTTTATGTGAGAGGCGCTGTGATCCGTAAGCACGTGCTTTAGACCACTTGGTCACCGAGGCACTGACTATTGTTTAGATATACCTATAATTAAAAGTGGAAGAATCAGGAAGACCCAATTTTAATTATCTAATGCATTCATATGTCTAATTTAAGAGAATTAAGTTGTTTTTGTTGGACTTACAACTTAACAAGAGGCCCAATAGGGTCAGTACTGTCATATACCACTTTTTGAATGTATTTTTATGATTAAATTCAAAAAGTGGTATATGACAGTATCATTTTATGCATTTTTTCTCTTTTTTCTTTAATTGTACCAATAAAAGTTTTTCTTAATCAAATTTAATTCTTTTGAACATGCAGCTTCTTTTTGCTTAAAATAACATCTCATTTGAATAATCCATAAAAATGTTCAATGAAAAATTTGTTTAAAAACCTTATACTTGTTGAATGGCTTGACTAACAGTTATTTTCCTTATATCAATTATTTACTTAATTTGTTACAATGACTATTCAACTTTTCTATTTATAGCAAATTGCAGCCATCATGGATTTAGAATGGCCATGATCGACAAATTTTAAATTTTTAAATTTAACCAAGGATCTTATTCATAAATTTGGCCAAGCAGATTTAGAGAATATTTTATGAAATAAAGAAAGTCATAAATAACAACTCATTTACATAATTCATTAAATTTAAGGAATTAAGGAATATATATATATATATATATATATATATATATATATATATATATATATATAGAGAGAGAGAGAGAGAGAGAGAGAGAGAGAGAGAGAGAGAGAGAGAGAGAGAGAGAATTTCTTTACATTAAATTTGAACTAAATTAGTCCATAAACAAAATTTTTTAGTATTATATCTATTTTTAGTAATGACAGTTATCTGCATCAACAGGAGACTTCATAGCTAAATTTGAGGCTATTCAACATAGCAATTTTTGAAAAAAAGATTTTTAAAATTGGCTAAAAACTACACCTCACCTTTTTGCATACTAAGTGAAAACTGCACCATGAACAATTCTGTCAGACAAAAAGATCACTTTCTAACAAACAACCTAACAGCACTGTCTATACAGAAATATCTGCAACAGCTATTTACCTAGTTTTTTATCTACTTTAGGAAAAGCTGCCATTACTCAACCATATCAGACAATTATAATCAGCATCAATCAAAAAATTTGCATAATGCCTCCTGGCAGTTTTAGTGGAGAAGATTAAAATTAAAATTTACCCAGAAATCTGTCACAGTTTTTAAGATGTGTAATGAAATAAGACACAATAAATAGAAAAAGGCTCATATTAAGACCAACTGTAAAAAGCTTGAATTAGGTTCCACCTTACCAAGTGTCAGAATTATGCCGACCTGCAGAGGAACGTGCGTGAACATACATAAGCCTTCAACCTACCAAGTGTCAGAATTATGGACTATACCTTACATAAGTGTCAATCGTACTAAATGCCAGAATTATGGACTTGTGAGACCTTACATAAGCTTCAATATACCAAGTGTCAGAATTATAAACCCTGTGCGACCATCCATACCTCCAAACCTACCCAGTGTCAGAATTATTGCTCTGTGTGACCTTCTCACCTCCAACCTTCAAGTGTCAGATTGACCTCCATAACCTCCAACCTACCCAGTGTCAGAATTATTGATCTGTGTGACCTTACATAACCTCCAACCTATCCAGTGTCAGAATTTTGACCTGTGTGACCTTAAAAAACCTCCAACCTTCCTAGTGTCAGAATTTTGACCTGTGTGACCTTCCATAACCTCCAACCTATCCAGTGTCAGAATTTTGAAACTTTATGACCATACTAATCTACCAAGTGTCAGAATTATGAACTCGTGTGACCATACATAACCTCCAACCTATCCAGTGTCAGAATTTTTAAACTGTATGACCTTCCATAACCTCCAATCTACCAAGTGTCAGAATTATGAACCTGTATGACCTTACTTAACCTCTAATCTACCAAGTGTCAGAATTATGAACTTGTGAGACATTGTATAAGTATCAATCTATGAAGTGCCAGAATTGTTGACCCGTGTTACCATACATAACCTCCAACCTACCTAGTGTCAGGACTATTAACCCTGTATGACCTGACACAATCACTTACCTAGCAAGTGTCAGAATTTTGAACTTGTGTGACATTACATAATCTCCAACCTACCTTATATCAGAATTATGCACCTTTGTGACCTTAAATAAGCTTCAATCTATACAGTTTCAGAATTGTGGACCCATGTTACCTTACATAGCACCCAACATTCCTAGATTTAGAATTTTGGACCAGTGTGTGACTTACAAATGTAATCTACCCAGTGACTCACATAAGATCAAATTTACTCAAAAACAAAATTAAACCCACCAAGAAATACTTTAATAAGAGAGAAAAGAAATAATTACCTTGGATAATTCCTGTAGCTGCAGTATGGACATTTAAAGATGTGTGGCACATGCGAATAGTAGTGTGACACTATAGATTTCTTCACTGTGGCTACATATTGACAATGTATACACTTGAACACATCTTTATGTAATTTAGCACTATATTCAGTTGTGTAATTCTTTCTTGGAGAGAAAATATCATCAGTTGCTGCAGGAAACTCATTCGTATTATTGCTAATTAAGTTTTTCTCTGGTTCCATTGAAGAAATCTCGAAATCTGTTTCACTGTGTTGGTCCTGACTCATGTGTACAATGCTCATATGCATTTTCATTGTCTTATTTTTCATGCATTTAAAATTGCAATTTTCAAATTCGCATTTCATAGGCTGCTTTTTTTCCTTGATTTCCATGTCGGACACTGTATGCTGTTGTAGGTCGCTTTCTGCTACTTTCATAGATGACAACATTTGGTCTATTTCTGCTTCAACATTTTTATCTTGTTTTACGATAATTTTAAGTGGCAGGCCTGGATGATTTGAGAGTATATGTTTCTTGGCAATCATTTGCTTCCGAGTCTTATATTTGCAGTGACCACAGTTAATCGGTCTGTAGTCTAGATGGAAGTATAGGTGAGCTCTCATATTAGGCTTTTTAGCTTGATGAGCACATTTCGGACATTGAAATCTTACATCTTTATTTCTCATTTTCTTCCTGTGAATTTCAAATTGTATGTCTCGAGACTGATGCATCATAATTAGATGTTTAATCAAGTAAGCCATTAACTGTGTCTTGTATGGGCATTTTGTACATGCCAGAAACATGCCTTTGTGAGATTTATCAAAATGTTCTTGAAAAAGTTTTCTACTTGGTGACACATGAAGACACGAGGGACATGTAACTTCTACAGCATTTCCTTTTTTCGATGATTTAAGGGATCCATCAACACTTCTATTATCAGCCCCATCACTTCCTGTTTGAACAATGTACTTCATTTTCTTGATTTTTGCATTGATATTCAGTAAATGTGGAGAACCAGGATGCCCTGCATGTTTTGTCTCCATATGATTCTTGACTTGATCTTTAATCAAACTTTTAAAACGGCATTCAGGACATCCGTACATCGGTTTTTTACATTTGTCTGCTTGCAAATGTCTGTACATACCAGATAGTGATAATTTCACTTGCTTACAAACTAAACATTTATATTTTGTTTTAAACTCATTTTCCACCCCAGGTTCCTGTTTTATTTCTATGTTCTTATCCACTGTTTGGTTTGAGTTGTCCATCATACTTGTTGGTTCAGCTAAAAGTTTTGTTTCAAGACTTGATTTAATCTCTGTGCTTGAAACTTGCTTTTCACTTGTTCTTATGTCAAATTTTTCATCTGGGTGATATTTTAACACATGCCGTTTAATATTAAAATTCCAGTTTGATTTATATTCACAATATGGACATGAATGTTTGATCAACTGAGAATGTGTTGCTAGATGGCGTGATACATTAGACCTTTGACCTCTAAACGAACATACTTTGCACTTGTATAGGTTTCCAACTTTCTTAATCAAACCATTTCGTTCTCTTGTTCGCTCAACTTTCATTTTAGAAACAGAGCCATCCGACTTTTTTGGTAATGAAATATCCGATACGACTGATTGAACACTAGGGGGTCCAGATTTGGGTTTCTTCACCTTTACAGGTATCTTATGTATTCTAAATTTGGCTGAACGGCCCAGTGTGATAACCCTGACACTTGGACTGAGTGGATGCTTGTGTTTAATATGATCAAGAAGATTCTCATTTTTAACATTTTTAAATTTACACAAAGAACATCCTAACATTGAAATCTTCCCACATTCAGCAGATTTAAAATGTTTGTCAATTGCCCACTTGCTATTAAACTTTTTTAAGCATATATTACATTTGAATTTTGAGCAAAATTCTAAAATTGGTTTTTGAACCACTTCTGTTGTTGCTGGACTAAGATCAGGCAAATCATCATCTCTGTAAATCTCCGACTCTTTCTTAAAATCTAAAGATTCACGATTTTCTGCCTCTGACGCTACATTTTTGGTTGGAGAATCAGAGATCAAATTGTCATGGTCATCATAGGTAACCACGTGTACTTTCTCTCCTTGGTGAACATTTGTCGTGTGTTTAGTTACATCCTGTTTCCAGTGTGAACGGTACGAGCAGTAAGGACATCCATACTGTTTAAACTTTGTATGTACAACACTGTGTCTATTTATAGTTGCTTTATTACTACTTGTGTACCCACAGATTTTACACATGAAGAGCAGTCCAGATTTTTTCACATTTGGAGCTAGTTTAGTGAGCTTGCTAGGAGAATCATCTCGAGAATCCTTTGATGACAATCTCTCTGGTGATTTTAAACCTTTTGATGGGCTTTGCTTAAATGATGATGTTATATCATAATTTACTTCCGATTCAAACTGATCTGCATCCCCAAATGCGGGTTCAATATCTGGCATCTCCATTTTAATATTCAGGGTGTCCTCTAAGATCGGATTTACAGGAGATTTATTTGGAACACCAAGATAGTGCTGAGCTTTCATGTCATGAATAGCTTTGTTTATTTTGCTCTCAACTTCGTTCAAAGGCTGTTGTATGTGTTTGATAGGTTTTCTATGTTGCCGCTGGATATGGATAACAATTGGCGTAACTTCGAGCGAACCAAACTCACAATAAGCACATTTATAAAATGACACGTCCATGTGTTGAAGTAAGTGTTTATGAAGTGGATACTTCTCATGCAGTTCATTACCACAATATAAACATGTGTACTCTCCATTCCCTCCTTCCTCTGAGTAACATGGTTTAAGTTTATTATGAAGCAGATCTCCCCCTAAAAAATAGAGTGAACCTTTAGAAATTTCCATTTTTCTTGACAACTGACTCAGTGTCTTTTTGGGGTTTTGTAGCTGCCCCTTCAACTTTCTCCTCATCATTATTGTCATAATCCTCAAAATCCATTTCATCATCATAATCATCATCTTCCTCACTTGAACTGTCTAATCGTCCAACTTTCTTCTTTTTACGAGGTCCTGATTTGAACTCGGGACTCGAACTTAGTCGTCGTTTTAGGAAAGTTGTTTTAACTAAGAGTTTTGTGGCTTTATCCCGAGGATTTGCTTCCTTCCTTGGTGATTGTTCCGATTCTGGTATTAACATTGGATGCATTTTAACATGCCTCAAGAGTTCTAATCTTAATTTTGTATTAAAGTTACACTTTGAACAACTGACTGGCATTTTATAGACATTTCCAGCGGGAATGATAAATGGCTCAGTTGGGCCTACATACGGCTTTTTCTGAGGTTTGTCAGGCTTTGGTGTGCCGGCACTATTTTCATTGGATGTCGTAACAAAATGGAGTTTTGTATGACGAATCAGATCATCTCTATCACTACAGCTGAATGCACAACAATCACAGTGGTAAGTGTCAATAGAAACCCTTGGTGGATCGGATGAACCATCAGCATGATTTTCATTTTTCGCAGAAGAGACACTCTTCCACTCTGCGTTTAATCCTTATCTTTTTTCCTGGATGCTTTTCTTCAGAATGTCTACTAATACACAATTTTGATGTAGAAGAATATCCGCAGTATGAACATCTAAAATATGTTAACTGATAGGCTTCATTTTTAATATGCAAGGATAAATGTTGTTTTAAGTGTGGTAGTCTCTTAAATGTTTTGCTACATTCATTACAACAAAATCTTCTACTTTCATTTCCTGTGTCAATGTCATTTTGAAATTTTGATGGAGGTTCAACTGGCCCAGGTTCTTTTGGTTTAGCTTCCAGGGTGGTATCCTACAGAAACCGAGGTGTTCAGTGAATTGGAAAGTTCACCATTTTTGTGCATGTCCAAATGTCTATCAAAATCATCTTTGCTTCTTGTGAAAAACATACAAGTCTCGCACATAAATGACCTACTTTTAATCTTCAGTGTACTGGTAGTATAATCCGTCTCTTTACGGAAATTAGCATGAGCTCGTTCTCCGTGAGCAAATATTTTGCCAAGCAAATTAGACTGAAAAGTGCAATGTGAACAGAAATAGACCTGAATCTTGAATATACCATTTGGTTTTTGATTTCCACAATGTAACCCAACATGAGAAATAAATTTGGATTGTATGTCTGATTCACCTGGACAATAGGGACATACAAATGGTCGCTGTTTAGATAGACCTTTCTCGTGAACTTTAAAATGTTTTTTGAGAAATCCTTTACCACTGGCAATGTAAGTACACTTTGGACATTTCATAAGTGACATGGCATTATTACCACTCCTAGTATCAGATTTAACTGAATCCTCAGATGTCCTTCTTGCTTGTTTCTGAGGAACATCAGGTTGAAAAACATTGTCTCTGCTATTTCCTACAGTTTCTTGTAATTTTTCCACAGGTTCTTGTTTTACACCATTATCCTGGTAGGAGCTTTTATCATTTACACTTTGATTTAACAATGTTCCCGGTAAGACTTCAATTGGCTTTGGCTCTGGAGCAATATAAGCATTATTTTCTCTTTCATGACAAATAAGCTGACTTGTCACAGTAATCTGCTTAACTTTCCCCGGGTGTGCTTGGGTAATATGACTTAGTATAAATCTGCGATTTCTATCTTTTACTGAACAATATGGGCACTGAACAAATTTCAACAAATTTGACTGTAAGTGGCCGACCAATTCCTCAATGCCTCCAAAACTTTCATTACATGAGGAACACTTGTATGATTCTTCTGAAGGATGTGTTTGGGTTAAGTGTTCGCGAAATAAGTTAATCAGATTTGTTCCATATTTACATGCACCACATTTACACAGGAACAATACAAACGATTTTGTGTTGGAGTGAACAAACATGTGTCTTAGATAACAATCCTCAGTGTAACTCTTGTGTCCAGCAATGTGCACATAAAAATTCTGTGGCATTGCTGTGAAAATTGACTAAATGATCTCTAAATTCTGGCGATGTCAAACATCTGAATGAACACTCCCTAAATCCACACACATAAAAACTTCCACCAAACTCGTATCCTGGCAAGGGTTTTTGACTACTTGTGTAAGTTGTGTTATTTTCATTATTTGACACTTTTTGGTCAACATTATTTTTATTTTCACCTACCTGAGGTTATGTTTTCACTGCCTGATGTCACTGTATCTGATACCACTGGTGTCGCTACCACAGAGTCAGATGGTTCAGGTGTAACTGTTTTTGATGAATCATCGGTCTGATTTTGTGTCGATGTAGACTACCCTTTTTTTAGGAGTTCCATGCACTGCTCGTATTTCCTCAGAGAACTTTTCAAAGATATTTCCCATTTCATGATCTAGATATTTTTTTTGAGTTTCTTCCTTAGATTTTTCCAATTGCTGTACTTTTTCATTTACCTCATTCGTATCATTTAAATCCCTTTTATCCATTTCTGTTTCTACTTCATTACCAGATTTCTTAGACTGATGCAGACTTACAATACTTGTGATTTTTAGCTGTAGTCCTGAACCATTTTCATCTCCTTTGTCATCTGTTGATTCATCCTGGTTCTCAACATCTTTTTTATCTTGCTTTCCAATTTCAGATTCCGATTTATCTAGATTATTTTCGCTCACTTTGTCAACTGAAGTTTTTAGTGTTGTCTAATTTTTCCTTATTTGTTCGGGTTCATCCTCCTCCTCATCAGATAATATAACCAAAGACTCGGGTTCATTTGTTTGGGTTGGTTTTTTTTCTGTGTCATTATTAGTTTTTGCTGCTGCAGCAGCAGCACACTGCAAACCAGTTAAAACACGTTCTACTAGAGTGCATCTTGAAGATGAGCCGTAGGGTCTGACTGGACATGTTTTACACAAACGTTGCAACTCGTGAAAATGTTTCCAAATATGTTCCCTAAATTTTTCCTCTAAATCAAAGTCACTATGACAAAAGTCACAAGTGAATCTTCCTCCAGACTTTCTGAAAAACAATTTATTTCCTCCACCATATTTCTTTTCTCCAGTGGTTACCATGGAAGTTGCTAGGATACCATGATTGTTACTTTTATCATTTAGATTAGGTTTTGGAAATATTGGTACATTATAGGTTGGAACTGTAACCTTGTTAGGTGCTAGAGTCTGTGTTGGTGTTTTTTTGGCTACAACTGGGACTGTCTGAGATATGGATGTGGGCAACTGTAGGGAGCTGGTGGACACAGTATTTGATGTACTCATAGTTTGCTGAAGACTACTAACATGTGTATTATTTTGAACAAGGTGTGTAGGTTGCTTTAAGATTGAAGTCCAGTTTCCTGTTGTCAACTGATTTTGCTTGTTAAGTATCGTTTCTACATATGAGGGCGGTGGTGCAGATGTTGTGATAGTTGTGAGAGGTTGTAAGCTTCTTGTTACATTGGTCTGTCCTACTATAGGAACTGTAGTAGAATTCAGTACTGGCTGCGGGCCAGCTACAACATTAGTGATTCCTACCACCTGATTTGGAGCACCCTGAATATTATGTGCACCCTCTGGTAAAATGATTAATCTTGTCCCTTGAGAATTATCAATTATTGAAGGATTCACAACTGTTGGTTGTTGAACAGCAGCACCAATATTAATAAACTGGCCTCCCTGAAATCTAGCAGGTGCTGCTAATGGTGATGTTGGAACACTTGGATGACTGATAACTGACAATGGACCTCTAGCAGGAACACCTGTTACTGTTCTCACTCCTGCTGGTGTTCCTTGTTGTAATGGTGTTGATGCAAGATATGTGTTCCCTGTGGTTACCATTCTCTGTGCTATATTTACCGTAGCCCCTGGTGACTGAGGAAGTCCTACATTCATCACATTTGTTGGCATGGTAACTGGTATAAGCAAAACTGGTGCACTGTAATTTGGTGGGTAATTTTGGATATTTTTAACTTGTGGTGCTGTTGTTTTTGCATTCATAGATGCTGTATATGTGGGTACTTTTAAAGGAGGTCTGGATATAGGAACTTTTAGTACAGGTTTTCCTTGTTGCTTGTTACTGGCTACTGTATTTGAAAATGGCTGTTGACCAATGGGCATACTTGTTACATTGGAAGTAGTTGTACTATTTTTGGTGAAAGCATTGACCATACCACTTGTGACATTTTGCGGAAGCACATTAGAAACACTTGTTGGGCTATCAGACAGGTAAATAACGACAGCCTCTGAGGAGTCCATGTTACCATCAGATGAAGTTTGTGGCAGTGAACTGCCTATCATCCTGTACATTTGTTACATCTCTATTTTGCTCCTTTGATAAAATTTTTCTTTCTTTTGACTGCATTATTGATATCAATGTCTTACTGTCTACTGTTCTTCCTGCAAATCTGTATATTCCAAATTGCCTAAGACTATCAATGATTTCCCCGATTTTTTTCAGTGCACGTAATCCACACCTAACAGTCTCGTAAGGATGTTTGTTTTTCACATGCACTTCAAGATCAGCGTTTCTCTCAAATGTGGATTTACATTCTAAACAGATGAAGGGATGAGATAGGAGATGATAACCTAAATGTTCCTCAAACTTTTTTCTGCTTATTGAAGTATATGAACACTGTTCGCAACAAAACTGTCCATCCTTTAATTTTAAAACAATGTCTTTTCTTGGTTTTTTGTTACACATATGCTGATTGAATAAGGACTCATTGTCTGTTGTAAAGTTGCAGATTTTACATCGATTCATTCCCATTTTGGACCATAACTCATTAGAATCATACAACTTTGGCTTTTGTTTGATTTTTAAAGATAAATCAGCTGAACCTGTTTTTGTGCCAGTTTTCTCACCTGATTCCACATTTTCACTTTTACCACTGGAATCAGTATTGCTTCCAGTCATTTCTTTAGACAATTTTTTTAATGTCTGATTTTCATTATCATTATTTCTATCTATGTCATCTGATGATAGATAATCATTGTCCGAGGAAATGACTTTTGCTGACTCTTCATTACTGGAGATTGAATCCACTGAACCAATCGATTTTAAACCTAATGCTTTGTTTGTGGATTCCTGATACTCTTTAAGTAAACATTCCATTTCCTCTTCCAATTGTTTTTCCTCACTATTCTCTTGTTTATCAATCTCTTTTTTCTCATCATTTTTTTCAATGCTTTCCTGTTTGTTATCTACATCATCTCCATTTTTTTTTGATATACTCTCATGAAATTCTTGTAAACTTTTTTCTAGTTTTTCAAATGAAGTTGCAATTTCATCATTTTCACTTGGAGCCTCTGTGTCATTTTGTGTTTCACTTTGAGTAATGCTGCTTGTTTTCCCATCGTTACTCCTTGTAGATTTTTCCAGAATAGTAGTTTTCAATATCTGATCCTGTTTCTGGGATATTGAATTTGATGATTCATCTGTCTCCAAACATGACTCTGATTTTCTACCATTGCCTAAATCTATAATCAAATCATGTTCATCATCACTCTTTAAATCCTCAGAGGTGGTCATATCAATTTGTGAATCTTCATTATTTCTGAGCTCTACACTTTCAGAAACAATAGTAATTGGATTCTTTGTCATTTTTCAAATTTTCACTCACTGGATCATCAGCACTGGATTCTTCACCCATACTCAATTCCTTACTGACTAACATATCAGATTCTTTGCCACTCTCTGATCCTTCATTCAAAAGCACATTAGCTCTAGATTCAATACTGACAATCTTGAGTTCTAACGTCTGATTTGGATCTAGAACTTCTTGGCTAGAACCATTACAAGTCTCCATCATCTTTGCGGATTTATCCACTGCTAGACTTAAACCTTCAGTCTCTCTATTGACAGCCTCTTGTTCTTCTACATTTTTGTCTTTTTCATGATAAGTCTTTTGTGATGATTCTATTTCTCCAGATAACTCATTCTGAGAATCTTTACCTGTATCTTTTCCATCCTGCTTTGAACAGTTATCCAAAATTTGTTCCTCTACAGTGTGCTTCGTATTCACTTGTATACTACTTTCAGATTCTTCAGAATTTAATGTACTCACTGAACATCTTAAGTTTTCAGAATTTTCTATTTCCTTTTCATCATTTTCTACCTTATTTGTTTCACCACTTTGTGTGTTCAGTTGTAGATTTTCATCACTTCCTTGTTTTATTAATTCACCAATAGCTTCTGGCTGATTTCCTTGTCCTGATTGGTTACTGACAGAAGTGGAATCTTCATAACCTTCTTTGCTTTGTTCTGGCTCTTCACCTTGTTTTGGTAATTCACCAACAGCATCAGGCTCTTTCACTTGTTCTGACAGGCTACTAACAGAAACAGAATCTAAAGATCCTTCGTTGTCTTGTTCTACTTGTTCAGTATCAACTTTTTTTGTTAATTTGTCAATACCTGAAGACTGGTTGACTTGTGACTGATGTGAAACAGCATCAAGATCTAATAATTCAGCTTCCTTCTCTGGAGATTTATCAATGAGTGTTGTATTCTGTACTCCATCCACTACATCTTCTTTTGCTGACATTGCTCTTTATAGTTCTGCTATTTAACTCTTTGTCTACATTCCATACTGCAATAAACCTGCAAATAAAAATGTTGAAATGTAAAAGTCATGTCGTCTGAAATTGTCATTTCAGATATTGCCTAAAAAGATAAAGTCAACAGAGTTCATTTTTGTGTACTGATCAAAAAAGTTAAAATTAAACCATATATGGTTTGCTTTTGTTAGGTGTCATAAATGCAACATGAGATACCGAAAACAGCTCTCATAATTGTTTTTTTTGAAATATGCAAACACGTCTTTCAATGAATAATTAAATGGCAAGTTGAAATTCTGAGTTGCCAATCAAGTCATGGTAAAAGAGCAAAGAAATGGTGTTTTACAACGCCAATTTAAACGTTTCACTAATGTTGGGGCAATCAGTTCTGAGATGGTGAAGGAATCCTGAGTAACATGAGAATACAACTAAACATCGCCAAGCAAACTAACAAACCTTTTCACACTGGAATCTACCCAAGTTGAATTAACACCTATGATATGAGAGAGAGAGAGAGAGAGAGAGAGAGAGAGAGAGAGAGAGAGAGAGAGAGAGAGAGAAGGGGAGGGGTAGGGATAACAAACTATACATAACTTCAGAACACTGTCACCAAGTCCACATACAACACTTCATTAGTGACAAGATACTGGTATGTTACAACCAGGTGCCAGTCACAGAGCAGACCTAAATAATGCTAAAATACCACTACAGTAGCTCAGTAGGTAGATTGCTCACTTCAGTTATTAAAGGTCAAGTGTTCAAACTCTAGCCGGGTCTGACCAAGTCTTAAAAATGTGTAGTGACTGTTCTTTTGCCAAGCATTCAGCATTGAGAAATGAAAGTCACTGGGTCCTTTAGATGAGACCTTAAAAACCGAAGGTGTGGCATGTTAAAGAAACTCCCCTGCACATTGTCCTGAGCGCACTCCAAATGTCAAAATTTCTGCCACTTCCAAATTGCTCATGACTTCTTAAGTGCAATATTCTTGACTGGGACGTAAAACAATATTAAATCAATCAGTCAAATCAATAATGCTAAAATGACCCAATTATTCACCTGATAAATCAATCAATCAAATCAATGACCTAATTAGTCACCTGATAACAGGACAAGATGTTTAAAGGTTTTACTTCTTTAGGTCAATGTGTCCTTGTATAAAGTTCGAGGTCAATTAGAGTTTTAAATATCAAGGCCTTTGGTTTATGACAAAAAGATGTTTAAAAGTTTTTACTGTTGAAGTTTCCTTCTGATTGTGGGTCAAGGAACATTAATTTTGAAAGCTTGTACAAAATCAGTAAATTCAACAACAGCAAGACTAATTTAAACTTTTACAATAGGTCACCATGACCCTTTAGCTTGGGTTATCTAAAAAGAGGCAAGGTCCATTCTTGCTTAACTGATCCAAGGTTTGTACATAATTCAATACTACTTGTCTGAGGGTTGTTACATCTCAAATGTGTAAAAAAAAAAAAAAAAAAAAAAAAACCCAAAAACAAAAATTTTGTATGTTCATGAAGGAGGTTGAGTATATGGATATATGATTTCAATATAAAGTGACTTTGCGTTAACTACAAGTCATAAACACTAAATTATTCATTATTTTGACCCAATTTTCAAAAATATTATTCCCAGGCTTTTTAAAATAACATGGGCTAATTTAAAAAACTGGGTCAACACTCTTATAGATCTTGCTTTCTTTGATTGGACAACAAGTTCTTGTAAGCTCACATAATCTCATAGTAAATCAAATAACATGTATATTCATACCATCAATACATTTATTTCTAACTTGTTAGGCCAATTCAATTTAAACAGAAGTTTCTCACCCAAATGGACAAAAATTTGGGGCTGGTGGTAGGTTTTATATTTTATTTTTATATTTTTATACATGTATTTAAAAGTTTGTTTTTTTTCAATCTCACATGGTTTACATGGTTGTCATCTGCATCAGCAACAGGGCCTTTTTTGTCTATATCCCCACAAATTCAATTATTGTACACCTCCACTAACGATTGAGTGTCTGCTATGTTTGCCCCGTACCATGCCCGTAATTCTTCCGCACGACTGTTGAGATGCAAAATTAATAAAACCATGCTCTATCTGTAACATGTATGAGGCTACTTGCAATCTCAACCTCGCACTTCCAGTTTTACAGGAGTGCATAAAACCCTTTTTGGAAACGGCAAGTACTTGACATACAGTAACTCTGAAACAGACTTTGAATATGACTGAGATGTGAAACAAAAAAAATTGACTTGAAGCAGGCAGGGATGTTAATCTACCATTTAAGTTGAATTGGCCTTAATACATAACAAAAGGTTTAAGTATGGCTCTGCTGAAATCTCTTTGTGTTTGAACCAATATTGTAGCTCAGATGGTAGAGTGCTAGCTTCGTATGTGAGAGATCAAGAATTCGAACCCTGGCTGGGTCTGACCAAGACTTGAAAATTGGTAAGTGACTGTTCTTTCACCAAGCACTCAGCATTTAGAAATGAAAGTCATCGGGTCCTATGGATGAGACCTTAAAAACTGATGCCTTGTGTCATGACAGGCATTGTATGTTAAAGAACCCTTCCTGCACATTATAACGGTCAAATTTTCTGCCATCCTCACCTACAGTAGTAATATTTTGATATAAGCTGCAATATTCTTGACTGGGACATAAAACCCCATGAAATCAATCAATCAATCAATCTTTGTGTTTGAATTTCAAACAACAATGACTGTCACAGCCAAGATCAAGGTGTATTGGGAGAAGATTTTATAAGACTTCTTAAAAAATAATATCTTACTATCATACTAAATATTAAATCAATGAAAAGTTTTCTTACAAAACATGTTTTAAATGTTAAATGTTAAAACATAATCTGTTGTCTATATACATGTATCACATATGAAATGCATGTCCATAAATTAATCTGCAACAGCTTTTTGTCTTTTCTTATTTCTTTTATAAAATTTCACAATTTTATCTGATATGCATGTAGATCTTGTTATTTTTTATTTGTTTTCTTATCACAATACTCTCTATCTAATAAGGTTTGGTTACTATGGAATGTACTGATGTGCATTATAGTGACTCACAGTGACACTTAAAAACATTTACAAAATAAAACTTTTTAAGAATTTTTTTAATCATGTAAATGGTTCTTGTTCATTTAACTTTTTTTCAAAATCGTTTTATTTCCAGTGGCACGTTAAAGAACACTCCCTGCACATTGCCCTAAGTGCACGGCAAAAGTCAAAATTTCAGCCACTACACCTATAGCTGGTAACACATCGATAAAAAATGTAGAATTCCTGACTGGGATGTAAAACTCTATTATATCAAATCTAATCTAGCTACAGTGAAACTTGTGAAAACCGGACCGGCTCCGTTCCTTGAAAAAAATCCGGTTTTCACAGGATCCAGTTTATTAAGGTTATTCGCTAGAGTTCAATGCCCTTGATAATAAGTAGCAGATCCATTATGTTATCTCCCTTTGGATGTGTAGCCATGGGTAACACATGTACATGTGGTTTATTGGAAACAATAAACTTAAAATACAACGTAAAGTGATAATCTAAAATTTTTTGGGTAGGTTGCTTGTATTTTAATGATTTATTATCTCAAATAAACTATCATGAAATGGTAGATGGGTGGGATCAGACATCATCATTATGATGTATAACTTGAAATACGACGTATATCATAAAGTTTTTAATGGTTAGTAACGTGTATTTAAGTTGTTTTTATTTCGATGCAATACAGTATCGGCAAAAATGCAGGTGCACTTTCCTCTGCTGGAGGATGTAGGTCAACGTAACTAAGACTCAGCCAAAACATTAAATTGCTTGAATTTACTGACATGGTACATAATCAATGTTTGGTTTATGTCGATTAATGATAACAACTGCTATTCCATTGTTAAGAAACTGTTTTCCTTATTTTTCCATCACATGACTGCGCAGCATGTTTTATCTATACAAAGCGCATTTCAGTTGTTCGATTGAGAGCCGAATAATTTCAGGATTCAAGGTCATCTTAACTGTGACTATCCTCAATTCAATTATTTTCTTGACTGAAGTTTTGTGTAACCTCAAAACTTAATAAAATATCAATCTTGACTGAAATTTTGTCAATTTAAGATAGCGGAGAAAGTTGTGAATTATCACTGTGATATCGAGTCATACCAGCAAAATGAACCAACAAAGGTGTTCCTTTAAAAATTAACGCATTACAATCGAACACAGGCTAACCTCGATTTCGGTTCACTGATCTCTTTAATCTGATAATTATTGTTTATTTGTGACACCTTTCACACGTGTTAATGTATACTCAAGCCATTTGATGACGGTAATAATTTGTATTTCTTACAGTTTTGTTTTACTTAGAAGTTAAATGATGTTATTTATGATATCGGAAATTACTTTTACTTTTATTTGTAGTTAATGTTTTTATAATATCGAAATAACAGTCATTTTGTTACAAATTTGCAAGTTTGAAAAATTTCAATAAAATTTCGGTTTCGGTTTCGGTTTTTTTTTTCATAATCAGAAAATCGAAATCCGGTTTACAAAGGTGAAAATATATAGGTTTTTTATGATCCGGACGGTGAAATGCATCTGGTTTTCAGAATTCACCGGATCCGGTTTATTAAGGTTTCTATCATATAGAATAAGAAGAGAGTAAATCGGGACAAGCATACACAGCCGGTTTTCACAGGATTCCGGTTTTTCCAGGGTCCGGTTTTCACAAGTTTCACTGTACATGTATACTATATATATATATATATATATATATATATATATATATATATATATATATATATATATATATATTTTTTTTTTTTTTATTCACTCACATGTACAGTTTTTTCACACAAAACATCTAATAAGAAATTTACTCAGTAAATGTACTATATATATGTATATATACTTACACTATTTTAATCAGCATATATAAACACTCTAAAGAAATTTCTCAAATTATAGTTCGAAGACCCAAACATTTCAGGGACTTAGAGACAGCTTTATTTTATACAGTACACTATAGTACATGTATATTGTTGTTTTTTGCACACAAGAGTAAAGTGCCAATATGACAAAGAAGATGTCCTGCTTTCTTAACTCTTATCATGTGATTCTGTGACATTCACTCTGACAATCAAAATTTCATACACAACAATTGTCTTCTCAAATAGCATCTATGGTCACCAAATTTACCTTCATTCAAAAACTATAAAGCACCCATAGCTTACGGTATGAAAATGCTCAGTTTTTTAATATTCTTTTGACCTGTGACCTAGACCATGATGACCCAAATTGTTTAAGATTCATTATATCCTTTAATTATTATGCAAGATTTTTTAACGATGTCAGTAGACATAAAATTTTTAATTTTTTTCAGGAAATAAACGTGTTCAATAAAATCTGAATATTAAAATATCTCTTGTATTTTATCTACATCTTCTCTGCAAATTCACAAACCACAGTTTTGAGTCTGCATGATAGAGAGAATTGATGTAAATCACCAGTGGGCCACCGACAATGACCTCTCTGTGCTATTACAAGTTCCTGTCAGCAATTTTTTAAATTATATTCTGTATTATTTAGTTATATCACGTTATATAATACTTAATCAATACTTATAAATGTATCATTTACATTTACACTTTATTATCATATGCTAATGTTGTTGTTGTAATGTTCTTATATGTAACGTCAGCAATTTTTCAGCTGACAGCAAGGTTATTAATCTTGATGGATTATGGAAGAGCAAGTTTGTGTGTGTATCATGGTCTGCCGTGCACTAGCTTACAATAAGGATGACTTTTGGTAAGGTGTCAGATCAATGTGTCAGTATGCCACAGACAAACATACCACTCCCCTGTCCATAGTTTTAGGCACTGGATGAACCAGTGGATACTGTACTAATAATGCTGAGTGTCAGGCAAGAAAGCATTTTTTTAAATTATAAAGTTTCATGTTTGACCTGACTGGGGTTAGAACCCATGACCTCCTGCTCTTGAGAATGACATTGTACCACTAACCACTGATGTGGTAAATGTTCATGCATAAATATGATGATAATATGATTTATATATATCTCTAATATTTATTTCAATATAAAAGTTCTGACACAGACATAAATAATGTAAAAAAAAAAAATAAATAAATAAAAATAATGATAATTAAAGTTATTAAAAAAACAAAACGGCATTTCCATATTCATGGTTTGGCATAAAACATGGCAAATTTTCATAGTACCCAACACTTATTTCATTCTTCTTGTTCATTCGTTTAATAAACAGAAAGCTTATTGAAGGTTTTATGGTTTTTTCTATTTATAAGGCCCCAGTACCCATTAATGAAGGTCAAGGTCAAGCAACTTCACATGATTCGGCAACATGATTCTTGATTAATGCAATAGCTGCTTGTTAATTTCTAAACTTTTCTGCTTTTAGGTTCATTACCAAAACTTTAAGTTTTAAAGTTTATATCAGGTCACTGTGACCTTGAATGAAGACATGAATACTACTTATGTACTTAAGGTTCTTCTGACCTTGACTAATGGTCAAGGTACACAACTTAACAATACTGAAATTTTATCACCCAATAATTTCAATTATATTATTATAATATTATTATAATATTAATATATTATTATATATAATAATATTATTATTTTATTTTTTCGTATATTTTTGATCTCTTCAGTTGATAAAATGGATATTAATGGGTATAAGTATGATATTTAAATATATATATAGTCACAATTGTGAGTTTTAATTATGCATAAAATTACCTTCTACAAACATCCTGTAAATACAGTTGTATCTTAATTGCTGTTAAACTTCATGTAGTTTGCTATTCAACTGTGTCATCAAGTGATAGTCACTTTCAAAATCTGAAATTAAAAAAAAAATATTTTTGCATATAAAAGAAATTTTTTCAAATGATTTCCAGTGCAGTTCCCTTATTAGAAAAATGTGTTTGTAGCTTACAACTACGTAGTATGTACACACTAACACATACTACATAATCATTGTACATTACATAATGATCATTACATGCATTTTATTTGTAAAATTGGGACAGATATTAACGTGTCAATGTTCATTTCAAGTTTCACAAACTGTGACAATTCATTTCAAGGAGTACTTTAGTGTTGTTAGCTCAATTTTTAAACAATTATTCTAGCAACAAGAAGACCTTGTTCATTTTCAAATGTGCTCATTTTGGAGAGTGAAGTGGAATAATGGTGTTTTATGCCCCAGTCAAAATTTCATCATTGTTTGGGCACTTATTTTTGGAATTGTAAAGGAAACCAGAGTGCCCAGGGTTAAAACTGCTATCTTTTGGCAAGCTAACTGACAAACCTCCTCACAATGCCAAAGTGGGATTTGAACCTAGACATTGTGATCTATTGGAGGCTTATTTAGACCACTTTGTCATTGAGGCTATTACTGTTGTTGGAGATGTGTATACTGTACATAAATCTTTGATGATAAAATGTTATTCTCATCCCTTGGATAATGTGACTTCTTCAACACATTATAATTTATATACAAAGTTTTCATGGTCTCTCTTGATCAGTAAAACAGAGGAGATTCACTATGAAGTTTTTTGACTTTATTGTATGCCCCTCCATTTTCAAAAATACTGTATTGCAAACTAAAATGAGTAAGCAGGCTGGACTATGGTCTCAATTTTAACATTTTTTCAAATAAGTTGATACATGTACCTAGATTTTAATGAGAATATGAAAAAAATTCTTCAATTCTGAACACACAAGCTTCTGTTAAAATAATCACTGAATGTGTTATAAAATTTTGATATAAGATTTTAATAATATTTGGTCAGATGCTTGTTTAAATACTAAAGTAAAGGAAGGTGTTGAATTATTCAAGATTCTTTGAATTATTCTTGGAAATGACCAGTATTTGATGGCAGCAGAAACCTGAGAACCCCAGAAAACTAAATACATGTACACATAGCCAACTGAACTTAGAAATGCTTTCACACCAAGATTTGCAAATCAAGAATTGTTTTAGCCTAGTTGGTGAAGATACAATTAAGTGCAAGCACACTTCAGACCACTAGGCCATTAAAGCTGTTTAATTACTATGCAGTGTTATTTTCAGCCATGCTAACAACTGTTTTGGCATGGTGCAACTAAGAAATTAAACATCCTGTGATAGGATTTGCAACAAGAATTAACCTAACAAATGAATGTATGTATAACAGTAGGGTTGGATACGGTTAAGGACGAAACGATATGATACCATAGCAGTATGGTATCAATGAATCAATACGGTATTGATTCTAACGATACTGTTAACGATACAGGTATAAGATAAAATCCATGTTTACATTAGCAAAAGAGGCTAGAGCTATCAAAGATATCGAGTCATATATTTGTATTCATTGTACTTCAGTTATGAACTTAATTTTTTATCTTTGCAACATTTAAAACGAATTTATCAAATTTGAAACTACATGTATTAATGCACTGCAGAGCTATACCTCTTGTAAACAAAACAAAATGGCTGTAAAAATCACCACCAATTTTATTTGATAAATGATGCTTTGACATTGGAAGATAAGTCAAATCATGAATTTTGTGTTAGGTTTACACGGTGAGTATTGGTAAGAGTACTGGTACTTTTTAGAAACGGTATTTACCAGTACTTTTTTAGAACAAGTTTCTGTACAAATACTGTGACCGGTATCCAACCCTATATAATAGCCATCAAAATATTCAGGAAACTAAAAAAACATCAAACATTGGCCAGCATAATAGCATTTTTTGTGTCATTACCTGGAAGCTATCAATAATTCCTACTGGTTTTAATTGATTATAAGTCAGCTTTAGGGACTTTTTGTAACATTTATTGAAATGATGCAGTTTAAACTGATGAAGATTGATTGGTTGATGTTTGTATAATTTGTAAAATTATACTATAAACATAATTAGTAAACAATGACTAAAATAATTGTTCCAAAAATGTCAGCAATTTCAAAAACAAAACAATAATGCTGGTATGAAACAACTAATGAGTGGAGTGGAGTAATTGTGTTTTACGCCCCAGTCAAGAATCTTTCACTTATTTAGAGGCGGTCAGTTCTGGGATGGTGGAGGAAACTGGAGTGCCTGGAGAAAACCACCGACCTTAGGCAAGCGAACTGACAAACTTTCTCACACAAGGATCTGTCCTAAGAAGGATTCAAACCTAGGTGGTGAGAGACGCTGTGATCCGTAAGAGTGTCCTTTAGACCACTCAGCCACAGAGGCCCCTGAAACAACTAATGAAAGTTGTGGGAAGAAAACAGACAAACTTTTTCACACTTTTATTTCTTTATTGAAATTTTTTTGGAACGAATTGGATGGACAAATGGACAGATGGAAAGTCTAATTTATTATTTGTATTTGAATATAAACCAGTATGTTTGTCTTTGGTTTTATATATATTTATACAAGTACATGTACTAATTATATTTGTTGAAATGTTGCTTTTTTATAATTAGTAGCCCTAGTATTTTTTTCTACTCGAACTATCTGAGAACCATTCAAGTCTGTTTTACTGGGGGAACTGGCTATTGTGCTTATTGCATAGGAGAATTTTTATGTAATCATGTCATCCACCTACAAGTCATTTAAGTTAGTTTTGAGTGGATACTGGCTATTAGGCATTTTTGATTGTCTTTTTTGCTTGATTTTTAATGAACTTTATTGTGTGCGATTCTTTGTTTCAATGGCTATCATCAGGAATAACTTTCGGAGTTTTCAAATCTTTCGGATTCCTTAATTTGATTTTTTAAATCTTCATAAAATTTTGGCAGTCCCCTTAAATACTAAAATTCATTTTTTTTTTAACCAGTCTAATTGAATGACAGTATGTATTCTGAGTGAGATGGAACTGACAAATCATACAATATTGAAAAAAAAAAAATTAATAAAATATTTAGAATATCTGTTATTATATTTAGATAACCATTCAAATGGAAATGGTCAAATTCAAAGAACTTGAATTTTGGATCAATGTGACCTTTCGACTCATGATGCCATCAGACAAATTTTGGGAATTAAATAATGCTCATTTTTTCCATAAAGAGGTTTACCAAAATCTAGCATTTATACAAATATCACACCCCATGTCTGGTTTGCTTATACAAATTCACATTTATCATGTAAACCATTTCTGATTTGAAGCTTCTGCACTTTTTTTTGGCAACATTGCTGCTTGAAGCACTGTTTTATTTTTTTACCAGTCGTGGCATTCGTTTCAGTCATTAATAGTTTTAAATTTTGTCATTTTTATTCAACTGACAAACTTATCTATAGTAACATACCAACAAACAAGTAAAACAAGGTCAGTTCAGTTGTTGACACCTCCAAAGGCGGTATATATATTGACTATGAGTTTGGAAACTCTTGCTCTTTTTCATGATAAGTAGGTGATCACAAATCACAAAACCATTTAAAGCTGCATTAAGTTTACCAATTTTCTGAATTTTTTTGGATTTTCTAAAAATATATTTTTTTAAAAGAAGATATCTTCTAACCACGATCCGTGACATTCATTTTCTAAAATTTCATTTCTTTTAGCTGTAAATAAACGGAATCCTCTGACCGGTTGGTCAGTGTTCTAGGATGATAATTATGAGCTTGGAGCATGCGCACGGATGTAGGGAAAAGCCTAGAATTGAAAGTGAAACAAGACAGATTGCATTAATTGTCCTTCATTAATATCCAGATGTATTTGAAATGGTGTTATTTATCCCTTACTAAGTCACAAATGACAAATTCAACGAAGGTCTGTTTTTGATTTATCATATTTCAACATTTTGAAAGTTGTGTTTTAAATGACCCGGGGTTTTGATGACGTAACCATGTTCTAATATTAGATCCCAAATGCTGCATCTCGCTGGGTAAATACTGTAATTTCTGTATTTATTCGAGCTTTTATCGTTGAACCAAATGTAACATTGTTCATTAGGAACATAATTTATTAGATTAGCACCGTTTTAATTTTTTCTTTGGAAAACTTAATGCAGCTTTAAGTTGTAAAAGAGATAAAAGGAATGGTCAATGACATTAATGACTCCAGTATTCATTCAAGACCACCATAAACAGAAAAATGTGTTTTTGATTGAACGGAAAGTTGCATTCCTAAGGACATACATTAAAACATTTCTTTAAAAAGTCCCACATAATTTATTTGTGTCATATACACAGGATTTCTGTGTACCGTAAATCCCTATATATCATCAAGTACAAGTTTTCAGTTACAAAAATGCTTTCATCAATTTCAACTCCTATTATAATTTGACATTGTAACATATATAGCATTTCAAGTAACATAAATTTGCGTCTTGAATACACAAATACTATTTATTTTGTTTTAAAAAATGGTGGAAAATGCTCAGCTATAATTTAAATTTTGCCAAAATTAAAAGTGTGGGGTCTAAAATTAATGTATTATTTAAAATATATATATATACTTAACCAAAATATCTAAAATTTATAATGCATTTTAATTTGATATGTAGATATTTTAATAACTATATAATAATATATAATGGTAAAAAAATTATCTTATTTAAACATATTCTACATACATGGTAGACAATATTATTCAGATAAATTTATACTGATTGTCTAATACAAATCTATATACATGTATATAAAGACCAAGAATCAGATTGGATAATTATTGATCATCAATTTATTCTGCATTATTTCATTGGATAATAACATTTTCAGACTGTCCAATCAAAACATTGGAATCCATGTATATATTTTATATATATATAAATGGATCTAATCGAATATTCAAGTTTTGAAACATCTACAAATCGTTATTTATTTATTTTTTACAGAAAATACCATCATTCAGTTACAACTATAAATGAACATGATGTTTATACTGAACAATATAAAGATCGTCGATACGGTTGTCAGCGGATATTAATATAACACGCAATGGCGGCCATTATCCATAACAAAGGTTCTGTCTGATAGCGGTAAATATATAGCAGACGAACATTGTACTTTGTTAAATTAGGCGCTAAAAATCGATGAAAGGTATCCAAAAATGTATATAATCAATGTTTAAATAAATCAGCTTTATAAAGTCAGTATATACATACCTCTTTCTAAGGCAGAATTATATTAATCCCGAAGTTATTGTGACAAAATTATCATTAAACATGGCATCGACTGCTCGTACAGCCCTCGTTTTAAACAGATCGTGCTTGTCGAATCACGTGATGTTTCGTCATTTCCCTGATTGTTTACTCATATCAATATTGCGCAGTATAAACATGTTTGTACATGATGTGGCAGAAATGGACTTTAGCCCCTATTGGCGATTTTATTCTATATCACGGACACTAGAAGGAACTTAAAACAAAGGTAGTTTTACACGATATTTAAAGAACCGTGTTCATTACAATCAAGATCTACGGACGATAAAATGTATGCAACGTGTTATTTATACTATCGTGTGGTTTAGTGTAGGGGCGTTCAGTGATATATCGGCGACATATATTGCAGACCTGTATATCGTCGCTGTTTATATATTGTCGGCCATCGTTTATATTTTCACGGTTCAAGGTCTCAGTTCGAAGGTGTATACACCTTGTGTTGTTTGAATACAAGTGTTGTACTTATATATAACGCCATTTATTGGGATATATAGATATATCTTTTTTTTCTTTAACGATAATATTGGGAACAGTATCGTTTGTACAGGTAAGGATAATGAACCTAGAATAAATATTTTAAATAAAATAAGCAATTGTTATTGACTTTTATCTCAGTGGGACTATTTATAGACATAACGTAAGTTGGTTATTAGAAATTTACGTTTTAAAATTTAGATAAAATTTTGAGCAATCATTCTTAATTATATATTTTTCGGTTAGTGTTACGCCTATGTTTGGTATCTGTTTAATACTAGGGAGGGAGGGGGGACTCTTCCAAACTCCGGCAACAGTTTAGGTTCTTAGTTTGTTGAAAGGTTGTCTTTTTAACATTTATCAAACCAATTGTTTGAATTTCTATTGTCATTTTATTAAATGTT
Organism: Tegillarca granosa; assembly: GCA_029721355.1. NCBI lineage: Eukaryota > Metazoa > Mollusca > Bivalvia > Arcoida > Arcidae > Tegillarca > Tegillarca granosa. Next base: position 33,424,968 of record CM056607.1, read on the forward strand.
AAATACAATGTTAAACATTTGGAGTTTTGGATCAAATATTTTTATCGTTAGAGATATATCCAATATCAGTAAAAGCCGCAGCCTGATTCAATCGCTGATTGGACACCCTTCACCACCAATGACAGTTGCGAAGCAGTTGACAAAGTCCGTACGGAACTGTAAATGAAATTGACAACGTTTCGCATTACTCGATTTCTGGTATATCCTCGAAAGTCTGGAAAAAGGAATCAAGTAGGATATTTATAGATCAAAATTCTAACTTTCAAAATATTAGAAAAGCCTAAAGTCGCAAAAATTGATATTACCATATATGAAAGTTGTTTATGGTATAGGAATTTCGCTTTGACCAAAGAATTTTTATCTCTAAAAAAATGTCATAAATAAAATTTTACATTAATCAAAGCGAAGATAAATAATACAGTTATGTTGAATTATAATTGTCTCTCAGCTCAAAAACTTTAAATTGTCTCTGCTCAAAAACTTTAAGTTTTTTTTCTCAAGTTTTGAATTTATTTGATATTTTAAAGAATTTGAATTTTTGAATAATCGTGCAATGATGATTATTTAGAATTCTTATGGATCTCATATATACAGCTTTGACGTAAAATTCATGTGTGTAACACTGAATGCACTAAAATGAAGAATTTAAAAACTTCTTAAACATTTTACAGGCATATTTTAAAATACAATAAAGAACATAATAATATTGACACAATAACATTTTCTACAGACAGAATTAGACAGCTCCAATAAAACTTAACTTTTCATTAATATCATAAATTACAAGATCGAAGTTAAAACTTATTGGAAACATACACTTCTGACATCTTTGAATAAAGCCCTTCTTAAGTCAAATGTATTCATTTTATAAAATAAGACGAGCTTCCGATTCAGCATAATTCATACGGTTTCCGCTGATAGGCTTTCGTACCACCCGGTCTCAACACCACATTTTAAAGTTAACTGTTTCTGAGAAGTCCGTAGCTTACGAGATAAAAACGCCTATTTATTACTTTGAAACTCGGTGTTAAAACGTTTTTTATTCTGTTTACACGAATTGCTTTTCAATCTCTCATATCTGCAAGATATATGATAAATAAAAAGTTTAACGTCAATATCACACAATATTATTTTGTGACCTTTTTCTAGTGTCAACCTTATGGATCAATAACGGAAATGAATATTTTGACCTGTCAATGTTGAAAGACATCACTGTCTATTCAAGATGCTCGCGACGTTACTAAATCTGATTGCGACTCAATTAATGGAACTTAATCTCTTTTTTTTTTTGAAAGCTGCATTAAGTTTTCTTTTGCCTTATATAACACGGCTAATTTTTCTTAATTATGCCTCTTATGAAAATTTCAATGATAAAATCTTTACTTACGTTGAAATTCTTCTCCTAGTTTGATCTTTCAAAGACTTTATTATAGTACATTGTACATTGATCACGCGATTCTTTAACAAAACGAGACGTCAACAAACAAAGCAAAGCAGCATGATTTCTGAGAACGGAAGCAACGATATGGTAAATGAACAAACAGTTTGATTATGTCATTTATGACCACATAAAGAGATAAAGAACATTAATGGATTCTGTTCTCTCAGTTGGCTCTTGTTCTTTTCGTTGCACATAAATGTTTTGTCCTGTCGACGCCATTGGCTACTTTGTAGTACTTCTACGCATGCCCCAAGCTGATGATTAACATATTACCGAGTTGCTCAAGCTTTTAGAATTTCTGTTTATTTTGGGCTTATAAAAGTGAACTTAGAAAAATAATAAATCGCACAGATCGTAATAACAACCAGTTTGTATTGATAAAAACTATTTTTAGATTTTTTTTTCAATAATGGGTTAACTTAATGCAGTTTTAACTTACTAATAAAATATCAAAGATACTAGATCATTGAAATATCGTTTAAACTACAACGGTGGTATAATTCAACATTGCTTTAAAACGCTCTATACATAATATCTTTTTTTTTTCAAGACATAGGACACTGTCGTTGTAATATAAGCTTTCAAATGCATACATTTCTAGTCACAATGATACTTAATCCTAATAATATGCAGAAGTCTATTTCTTGGAACGTTGATAAATGTCGGTAGTTAAACATAGTACTTTACCATTTCTCGCCTATCGATTCGATCCTATCGATTGACGTGACAAAGGAGTCGGCATGATAAGATACCTTGGACGACTAAAAGGTTACTTTTAATATTAAAACAGTATTTATTATTTGCGATGATTCGCGGTGGATGTCAGGTATTGATTGAAAGTGTCCCATAATTCAACTTGAATTTAAAGGCCCAATTCCGTTATTATTGTAATCTCATGCGGTCTTTACTCTAACGGGAGGGAAAATATTTAGCATAAGCTGACTTCTTAGTATCTGTAAAAGGTCCTATATTTTCAACAGGATGCCGTATGGTTCACAAAGTTCTTTTAACACAGCAGCGAAAGTTAAATGACGCCTTCGTGACGTCATAAAAGATCGAGTAAATAAGCAATAACACAATAGCATATTTTAAGGACATATATATTGTATGTATTGTATATTTTGCAAATATTAAGGTATGGGTTTGAATTTTACCGAGCAATACCTAAAGTTTAAAGAACAAAACTGATAAAATTCCTGAAAAGCATAATCGTTCATCTGATGACGGATTATTTTGTTGGCAACAAAAAATGTTCCTTGGCTCAATCAGAACCAACGCTTTATTTTGCCCAACTTTACCTCTGTATGTATATTTTCTGCTGAACTTGAAAAATATTGGACATCTAGTTACTAACAAAGGAATTCACCAACTGTCTTCGAATTTTTTTAATAACATACAGAATTAACACCATCACTGAAATGGTATACAATTTTGGAATTCCTAATTATTAAGATTTACAACTGAAAGAAGCCTTTTTGAACAGTCGAGTTTGTATTTTGTACTTTAATTTATAAAGAACAAATAACTTGTACATGTCTCTAAGCTTTTCTCGACTCTTCCGAATAAGACAGAAATATTCTTTCAAGGTGTAAAGTGTAGGTCCATACAGAACCGTAGTCTTATTTCACAGAGATTTCTGGCATGGTCCCTGACCGAGATTTCCCTGTCTTACCCTATAGCCTAAGACAGATTGCACCTGCAAATGTCCAGGATTTTTGCCAAAAATATTTCCTTTGCTCTCAGACTACTGGTCTTTTTGTACAAAATATACGTCCTTTACGTAATTGTTTTACTTTCCACTTATTTCATTTAAAAAAGCACAATTGGCTTCTAGGGGGGGTATGGGTGTATTGATATGCAAATAAGGTAAGGAACAACATTTTTAGGTGATGGAACACTGAACCTCATACTAGAATTGTCACATTCGAAGCTTTTTGTCAAGTGTGATGCTTACCTGATGATAACGTTTTTTTTTAATCAGAAAGTTTTTATCGAGTTTGGGATACAAATATATTGTGGCGGATGAATATATCATATGGAATAAAAATTCGAGTTATGATGAGAAAAAGGATCGCACCCCTTATTGTGAATTGGTATAGATTTATCTAAACCTTTTGATGGAAATTCCATCCAGGGGCTTGTTGTTTGCAATGTTGTTTTGCTTACGGCATTGGCTTACACAGACATGTAATTTATAATCGTAAAGACTTTGCATAAAATGCTTAAAACATAAGAAAGATAGCAAGGCCATTATGTAACTAAAGACTGCTACGATCATACAATGTACATCGGCTACTCGAACTTTGTTTGACATTGACCATAAGTTATCTGTACTAAAACAACCCCACTGAATATTTTTTTCAGTGCCGTAAAAAGGTAATCTGACCAGTGGTTCTAATATGAGTTTGTTGAGCTGTTTCTTTTATGTTGCTATTGGTTGTGTTTCAAATTACTAACACTAACTAGAAAGCAGTGGAATATGGGTCATTCACAATCTGACGATAGAGGTTTTATAACTACAGGTGAGACTAAAACCAATGAATTACTTGTTATCATTGCGTGATGCAATTGTGTCAAACCTGTATACATTGCAATTAGATGGTTAACGACTTATATCTCCATCGATCATTTTGTCAACGCGTCTTTAGAATAAGTATAAAGTGCAATTGTTAATGAATTTAGGAACAAGGTAAAAATAAGAGGTATGTGGGAAGTTTGATGGAATGAAATTATCTGATAGAGTTGACATAGCCGACAGTGTCAGATGAAGCTAATTTTTAAGTCTTCTCTGTCGTTTATATATGATGAAGAAAATCGATACGGTTTTATAAGCAATAATATTACAGCGACTTTGTCATTGACCGAACTCTTTAGTTGTAGAAAAATAACAATCTCTAATAGAAAAGCAAAGAAAAATACAAAGGTTTATTTGCGATTTTGCCTCAACAAATTATACATGTCGCAGCATGGCAAGATGAGGCTTTCTTTTGTGTATGGTTTAAAGCGCTTATTCTAAAATAAAAGAGATGGCAAGTACCTCCAGTAATATATAACCACATAACTAAATTCTATGTTCTGATATAAAATTCCAGTTCCACTGTCGTTTATTAAATTGTATAATTGCTTACTTTTGGATTGTCGAAAACATTCAATAGCTTCCAATCTGTATTCCTATATCCAATATTAATATTTAAAAAGTTACAGAACTGATTTTAATTTTGGGTACTCAAGTTCGAAAAGGTCTTAGCAAATTTACAAGAATACCGAACATGCAGCTGAGAGCTGTTTTAAATCAAGGAAGGGATACGTGAAGAAAGTGGTATTTCTACTTTCACGACAATGTTTCTGTGTATTTAAGTCAATAATTAAACAAATTGGTATTCGCGAATGTAAGTTCAGTTAAGATTTACCCCCCCCCCCTCTAAAAATGTGCAATTCCTTTTGTTGAAGCCAGATATTCTTATGACGAAGAACTTAGTTTCGACGGAGGCTATGTTTGAGTAACCAAGACGATTATTTTAAAGATAAATGCAGTCTTAAAGTAACGGTTTGCCAGGTGCTTTAATGTAAATGTGGACGATACTGAAGACATTTTTAAATGTGGTCAAGTGCGGAAGTATACACCTATATATATTCCATAAAAAAATCAGGCGGTTCAGAACTACAGCAAAATGTGAATACGAAATAACTTGTCACCAATAATTGGATTGGAAATCTAATATTTTACAGTGTCTTTAATATTTAATAGTCACTTACTAGATGAATATCTCCAATCAATGAAAGATGTTATGGAAATAAAAATTAATATAAGTAATGAATAGTATCAAATACATGCGTTCTGGTATGAATTCAGTTTAAGTGTTTGAAACAAAGGCATTTAGAATATAGAAAGCTTTGATATGGTCTTTTTTAAGTTTAGTTTCAAAAACCAATAATCATACATTGACGACTTTATATACCTTTGCATTCACCTTACAGTGGAATTTTTATTGAGGCTTTGTTGTGGTCTGTTTGTATTTTATTCGTAACTACCCAATGATAATTGATGTCTTTTAAGGCATTTGTTTTACGGATAGCTGATCCGATTTCCTACTTTAGTTTCGACTCCCAAATAATCAATCTTTACAATTTTTTCTCTAAAGACCTTTTTTGTATGCGGTGCCTTTGTATCTTTCATTAAAGGCTATTAACTATTTACTATTTGTTTCACCTTTGCTTATCCTTTACAGACACCTTAAGCATGTAAGGTATTGCTACGATCAGTTTGCTTAAGTAGTAAAGAAATATAGCAAACGTTCTTTTTGATCGCTTAAGGGCCTTTGCTATATTTTTCATGGAAGGTTTTGCCATGACTAGATTATTCCTTTGCAACGATCCCATTAGACATTTGCGTTTCTGGTATTTTTGTATGCTTTATATTTCTTTAGGTACATACATTTGTATTTTAAGAACCTTTGCGTTTTTGATACTGTTGTATGTTCATTCATATGAATCGTTTTTACCATACCTTTTACTACTATGAATTCATTTCATCGACATATTTAACTAGCTTAGCTTTTTCAGTATGGTTGCACGTTCTTTCTGTGATTTGTTTGCAGTTGATTTTCCAATACTTAATAATATATTTTGTTCAATGGTATCTAAAAAAGCTTCATGCTGTATTCTTCATGGAGGGCTTTACTATGAACTGTTAACTTTATTTCCCACAATCATGTAATTATTGCCTTACACTGACACCTTTAAAATTGCTATTCGTTTCATGAAAATCTCTCTAACTTGTAAGACCAATACTTTAGCTCCTTCTACTTTTCTATTATCTGTTGCTATTGTCACCTTTAAAGAACTTTGTGTTCGTTTCATGGAAACTTTTCTAAGGCCCGTTCAGACTTAAAGCTGCATTAAGTTTTCCTAGGAAAAAATTAGAACGATGCTGATCTACTCACTGATGTTCCTAAACCAAGATGCCCGATGAAATGTATTTTGGTTATTTTGATTAATAAGAGCTTAATCTGTTTAATTTTTAATTTTTATTCAGATATCTGGAATGTCTCATAACTCAGTAGGCAGTACTTCGTGCTGTCAGAAAATAAACCTATTATACTACCCCTGAGCGGGTACCGCTGCTGGTGGAGTAAAACTCCCCGAGGGTATTCATAACTCAGTAGGCAGTACTCTGTGTTGTCATAAAATGTACCATTTAGCAAAATTTTCAGTCGTCTAAAATTTGAGATTTATTTAAAACTAAGGTTTGTTCCCTCATGCTAAGCATTTCTGAGCTGGATTTGGATTTATATAATTTTGAAACTTTAGATTCATTATTTTCAACTGTTTGGCTTATATATTTTTTATGTATCAAACTTTTAGGTCTTAGTGTCACTGGTGAGGAATTAATTTACGAAATGTGCTCATCTGGCACATCAAAATTTAACTGGTATGTGTATTATATATATATAATTGACGTTGTAAATCATCTTGTAGTTTCGAAAAATCAATTACATCGTCCAAAAAAATTAATTCAATCGTTTTTTTTTTTTGTATGTAGTTAGAAGACATTTACAATTACTTTTCGTTTTTAATACCTCCTAACTTTGCAAGGCTAGATGCTTGTATCGCATTGCATTTTTATATATTAAAGAATAAATAGAAACGTAATTGATAAACAACTCGAAGGGCACCGAAGATGAGAATTTTAGTTATAGGTACGGTATATCAAACATTCTTAGGTACCTTTTTTATTATCTAATACCACTAACAGGTTTCCGTCGCCTTATAACCATCAATAAACTGCAAGGCTACTTAACAAAACAAATGTTTAATTGGAAAAAATTTCACTGCTATGAGATTCGAAGCAATTTATTACAATAAATCCTATATACTCATGTTACCTGAAATAATTTCCCCTCATATGTTTGAACTTAATGGCAGAAATATACGTTTACATTATACATGCTTAAGACCACTTTAAAACCACATCGTGTAATAAATAAATGTAAAAACGTCATAACTCGCCTCCATAAGTATGTCACGTGATGGGAAGAAACTTAAATGAATACACAGCTGTTTTTGTTGGACATTCCTTGTTAAGACATATCTTATAAATCGATAACACGTGACAGATGAAATAGTTACACCTACATAAAACATGTTTTCATGTTAATATTTAATAATCATCGGGATTAGAATCTAAAATTACAGTAATAAAAATAAAACAAACATACCAGTCCTTGTCCATATCAAAATCCCCAAAACAAAGTAAAAACTTTGCAAACTGGCAAAATATGTTATACACGTGAACTTCCATCAAGGAAATGAGGCCGGGTGCCGTTAATCTCGTTCTTAAACTTCATAAAATTGTACAAAAGTTTTGTTTTCATGTTTTGTTTCTATCTACAGATGGAGGTTGTTTTTTTTTCTTCAAATTTTTAAAATGCAAATTTCTGGACAGCTTTGATTTAAAGGTTGTGACTATCCAAAGAAAAATACCGTATCCAAACCATTGGATAACAACTTAGTTGGTAACCAGTTGTCGCATTGTATTCGTCTTTTTGGTAGTTTTCATCTTTAGCTGGTTTAGGGCCGTGAAATTGGCTGCTTCGGCTGTTGCAAAGTTCTTTACGAATTCTTAAGGAGGAAATATAAAGGGACTAGGGGAAAATGAAAACCATATGGTCAGAAATTGAAGCAACAAAATAGGACACCAGAAAAATGAATAGAAAAGACAAAGAACAAAGATATTACAACTATGTGTAGATTTAAAAGGAATAGCCAAAGCTTTTTATGGAAACATTTATCACGCTACACCTTTTAAGCATATAGCAAATATCTCTAAATATATACTAGTTATACAAATACCTGTTAGATTTTGATGTGCCATATGTGCACATTTCGGAAAATCATTCCTCATCAGTGACAATAGGGGCCGAAAAGTTTGATGGATAAAAATCATAAGCCAAACAGTTGAAAATTAATTAATCCAAAGTTCCAAAATTATATAAATCCAATTTCCAGTTAAGGAATGCTTTGCATGAGGCAACAAACCTTAGTTTTACATAAATTTAAAAAAATAAAGACGGCTGAAAATTTTGCTAAACAATTTAAAAAGTGGCGGATATACATGTCAATTTCTCCTATTTTCCACTGGGGGTCTGTACGTTGAAGATATGATTGCTTGAACTGCAATTTTAGCGATAGATTTTAATCACTACATTGAAAAGCTTCCTATTAGTATATCAGTAAATTCTGGATTAAGAAATTAGGGTACATAACATATGATTCCTAAATAAAATCTTAAAAGGCTATGCATTGATTATTTATATGACGTTGGTGTAAATATGTTATCTACATATTTCCTTTCTTTCTTTCTTTCTTTTTTTACATTAATTACAATGTTGATTTATGTAAGAAGAGTTTCCCCTCAAAAGTAATTGTAATGATCCGATAACTTTGGTTATTGTTATACATGTATTAAACCAAAATACTCGCCAACAAAGATATGCAACAATAAAAGGTGATGAACCATTAGGACAATTGCATTTCATTACACATGGTAATAGGATTAACATGAGATGGCGCATTCGTGTCCACTTCAGTACATTTGTGTCCATCACACTGTTTACTTCTTTTTATTGAAAAAAAAGATCTTACAAAATCGTTGATTGATTTATTGATTGTGTTTCAATTTATGAAGTATTATGATATCGGACATATTTATCATATTTGAGTCATTTTATCCTGCTTGGCTTTTAAATAAGTGCAATCACTTGTCCGGTAAAGGATCGCACAGGGCCAAAGTGTCGTTGGTGCAACCACTACTTGGCATTGGGCCTTCGCATATAAAAAAATTTTGACACTAATTTGTTGCATGTGATCAGGATATGGCTCAAAACAGGAAAATTATGTAGACCAATCATTTTAAAGCTGTCTTAATATGTCTTAATTGCTGTTTAATTTAGATGTGCACATTTCGGAAAGTCATTCCTTATCAATGACACTAAAGTCGGAAAAAAACAGATAGTTACAAAAAAACATAAGCCAAACAGTGGAAAATTAATAAATCCAAAGTTCCAAAAATATATGAATTCAAACTTAGCTAAGTAATGCTCTATAGGAGGAAACAAACATTAGTTTTAAACATGTTTCAAAAATTAAGACGGCTACATGGTACATTTTTTGTCAGCACAAAGTACTCATTACTGAGTTGAGGATACCCTCGGGAAGTGTTATCCCACAAGCATCAGTAACCGCCCAGAAGTAGTAAATATTTAACCAAAAGACTTAAATTTTGATTTGCCTTTAAAAAATCAAATAATTGAGCCCGTAGTTTTGGTCTCACTACTAACGGATAAAAATTTACAAAACATTTGAGTTAAATTTAATAAGTCAGGGTAATTTACAGCTACGTAGGTTTATAAAACGTGGCCTGAATAAAAAACATATTCCACTATGGAATTTAAAAAGAAGAAATTTGCAACTGGAAACCAGCCAACGCTACCAAGAACACGATACAATACAAATAAATAGTATAATCAGTCAATGCTACCAAGAAAACGACACTGTACAAGTAAATGATATAAAAAGCCAACACAACTAAGACTACAACAAAAGTCAATGATAAAACAGCCAAAGCAACCAAAAAACAGGACACAATGCAAGTAAATGATAAAAACAGCCAATGCAATCCACAACACGACACAATACAGTTGTTGAATAATACGTAAAATAAAAATATTAATTGCAGTGAAACAAACACTTTCTGGTTAAAAGTGCATTATAAATACATGCATAGAGCTTAAAATAATTCAAATGGAGATGTAATCTCGTCAAGGATATTTTTTTGGTTTGATGTGCGTTTTTTTAAGACCCTGGTTCCATTTGCAAGTTTGACATAATTAAATTTTCGATTTATAATTTCTATTAATTGTTGGCTTAGATACAGTGTAGATTTACAGCCAAGAAAGATTCTTCAAAATATATACAGGCAGTCAGTTTTGGGATAAAGGATGAAATGGAGTTATTCGTAAATAACAACCGGCCATCGGCAAGCAAACTGACGAACTCGTCTCACGCAGGTATCTGGCAGATAAAGGCAATATGATTCGTTGTCTGTTTATTCTGATGCCTTTTAATACTTGAAAGCGGAAAATATCGAAACGTCTGAAAAGAATTTTTGATAGATTTAACCAAAGCATCTTATAAACGCCGTCATAATTTGTGTATCATGTTCGACTCGTATCACGTCTACTCATCCAAAATTTGCACTTGATGTTTAGAACTTGAAACATAAAACCGATATTTCATCGTTGCAATGCTGGTTGTAAACATGACACTCTCTTTTTCACAATTAAAAATTATTGATTTTGAACACGTGATTATTTCCTCGGTGTATACATAAAGGACCGGGGTAATGAGAATGTGAAAATTTTCTGGATATTGATCAGATCGTACACATACTAATGAATTGTATTGTATAATTCTATTCGATTGTTCTGCTATGAATCATGCTGTGTCCTAGCTCAACTACATCCGACCATATGGAGGATAGAAATGTAGAATCAGTCAACGATCGAATACATTGTACAACGAATAGTGATTTGTACAGCAAGAAACATTTCTCCATTTTTAAAAATTGATCAATAATGAACTTTTAATCAAATACTTAGCATAGAATTATGATTTGTTCAGTAAACAAGTACTTTTTTTGCCCATATTGTATGAAGTACCAGGTCTTTAGGGAATCAATATTAATACATAATATTGGTATGACAGCCATTTTCCCGGTAGGCCTTTTTACTGGGTATTCCGAGTGGAGTGGAGTGGAGTGAAGTGGAGTAATGGTGTTTTACGCCCCAGTTAAGAATCTTTCATTTATTTTAAGGCGGTCAGTTCTGGGTTGGAGGAAACCGGAGTGCCCGGAGAAAACCACCGACCTTCGGTATTTTGGAATTTTTTTATTCCAATGTGTATTGCTCTTATCTTATCGCTTTTTCTTGTATATAATCTGTTGGAGGAAGATACTATATTAGGTTGATATCAGCTAAAAAGCGATAATAACTCCACTAATACTAATGGGTATACATTTACATGGAACTTGGAGAGCAGTATTATATTTGTTAAAATATTGTCTGATAATTATACACTTTCAAGGAAGCGCACCGCGCAATATCATTTTGTCGGTAAATTGCATGATACTTATACATTTCCAGAAACGCGTCGTGATAAAAAGTATGATCTTGGTCGGTATAGCATTTCCGAGAAACGCATTAATAAATCTATGTTTCCGGGAAACTCGGTGTGCTAATAGTATTAACTTGTTAATTAATTTTTAAACTTACATTGCCGGGGTCATTAGAGTGCTGCTTCCTATACGGGAGGTCGGGGTTCGAACTCCAGCCAGGTCTAGACAAAACTTGAAATAGGTAGCACTCTGCTTTTAGAAGTAAAGGTCACAGGGTCTTTCGGAGGAGATCTAAAAACCAATGCTCCTTGTCACGGCAGGCGTGGCACGCTAAAGAACCCTCCCTGCAAATTGCACTAAGCGCACTGCAAAGGTAAAAATTTCTGCTACTTCACGTCTGCTGACGTCTCGAAATAAGTAAAATATTCTTGACTGGTACGTAAACCCCAATTAAATGAAATCAAATAAAATCACTTACTGACAATTCCAAGAAGAGGGACTGTATAATATGCACTATATATTCAACAGCAGATTTTTAGAACCTGGTAATAATACAAATCAAGAGGATACCGTGCTAGATAGTTCACACTACCAAGAAATCATACATTTGAAGCATAATGCAAATTCCAAATTATACAAGTATAGAAACTGGCTACGAGTGTGGACTAATGAGATTAACGTTCCAGTCAAGATCCTTTCAGTTAAATCAAAACAGTTTAATAGATTATATGGTTTTACGTCCCAGATGAGTATTTAACTTACACCGAGAAGTCACCAGCTATAGGTGAAGTGGCAAAAGCGCTCAGGGTAATGTGCAGGGAGGGTTCTTTAACGTGCCACGCCTGTCATTACACGGTGCATTTGTTTTTTTAGGTCTCCTCCGAAGGACCCCGTGTCTTGATAAAAAAAACAACAGTCACTACCAATTTTCAAGTTTTGGTCAGACCCAGTTCTGGGTTTGAACACAGACTTCCCACATACGAAACAAGCACTACACTAACTGAGCTATCGTAGACTGAATTTCAGAGAAAATTGCAGACCATCGATAAGGAAAGTGTCAAGAACCGCTGATTGCAGACCCAGAAGGTGAGATGGATTGTGGTCTTACACTGTGGTATAATACTTTGATCTGCCTAAGTTGCATTTCAGCCTAGTTATAAACTTAGTTGTTACTTGCACTGTGTGCCTCAAACCACTAAGCTACTGAAGCTTTATAGAACTGGAAAAAAAAAAAAAAAAAACAAGGCAAACACACACACAACACCGATGAGTTCATTTATATTTATTAATTTCATTTGCATAGGTTTTTTTTTATTTTACAAATTCAGAGTCAGCAATACCACTCAGTAAACTTGTAACATCCTGTACACACAACAATATTCCTGTATTAAGATCTAACAAACACGCAGCAAGCCTCCTATGTAATTTTAAAACAATTTGTCAAGGTAACATACTACATTCTATATTTCATGTGATTATTAACCTAATACTTGCCCCTTAACTTTCACAAATATATATATATATATATATATATATATATATATATATATATATATATAGACTTTCGTCATATTAATGCCTTGGAGACAACATAAAGGGACAATAAGTCTAACTTTTTTTCAATCCATGACGCTTTACAGGTATATGAGGTTCCTACTCAAAATCTTCTGTCCTGACAGAACACATTTTCACCATTATAAGTTATTTGCAATTGAGATATTTTTGTCACTTAATTTTAGTCCTGTTTAGACCACAGGAGGTAACTAAGCAACTTTTAAGTTACCATAGAAACCAAAATCGCAGAAAGACAATGGTAGGTATGAACACCATTGAAACAATTCTCGTGACAATTCTGATTATAATTCTAATCAAGCTTCTTGAACCACTAGATCTCTCGCTACTTGAAATGCTGATATCATTGAACTAAGCTGTATCTTCTCACTGGTCCCTGAGGCTAATCTATACCTACAAATATAATGCCAAAGAAATTTTAGTTGGTAGAGTGCTCACTCAGTAAGTGGGAGGCAGTTGACAGGGCATGATAAAGAACCCTGCTGTATAATGCCATCAGCATAATACAAAGGCAAAATTTCTGCACATTTGCCTAAAGCTGACAATGTAATGATATAAGTGAAATATTCTTGACTGGGATGTTAAACACCATTACTCAACTCCAAAGAAATGAAGTCAGGGGAGATAACCTAGGAAGATACAATTCTCTACTACATTAGAAGCTGTAGTCCATCTTTGAGTGTACTATATTTGTTTAAAAACTATAAGACATTTTTCTAATAAAATGAAAAAAGGGTGAAAAATTTATATCATGAATGTTTCAAGATGTACTAGTAAGCAAATTTTTCTCATGTAAATGAATAGTATGTTTCAGTATATCTCAATTTATGCATTATATCTCCGTTAAAGTGAATATCTACATTTATATATGTTGTTAATGTGTAATGTTAAGGAATAAAAAATACATGTATTTTTTAAAAAAAATGTTGTCATGAACCAAACATATATTTTGCTTTACAACAGACATGAACAAAGGTTTTAAATATCTAAATCTCTTATAAAAAGTGTTACACAGCTTATTTTCACATTTAAAGAAGATTATCGACAAGTAGTAAATTTTACTCTCACCAAAGAGTGAGTGAGTGAGTAATGGTGTTTAACGTCCCAGTTAAGAATATTTCACTTATATCAAGACGTCGCCAGCTATAGGCGAAATTGCAAAAATTTTGCCTGTGTGTTGCGCAGATGGCAATTATACAGCAGGATTCTTTATCGTGCCATGCCTGCCATGACTGGGACCTCGTTTATTTTAAGTTCCCATCCAAATGAACCGTGACTTTCATTTCGTAATGCCGAGTGCTTGGCGAAAGAACAGTCACTACTCACTTTCAACTCTTGGGTCAGACCCGACCGGGGCTCAAACCCACGATCTTCCACTTACGGAGCGAGCATTCTACCAACTGAGCTACGGCAGTGGCACTCTCACCAAAGACAATCATAACTAAATGAAAATGTAATGTTGTGAGGTTAGCTTATTTTGAAACTTGGTAGGCCTGAAGATGTGGATATTGCTCAACTGTGGCAATAGTCAGCAGGTATTAAATGGAATTATACCTCTTTTTCATGCTACAAGACTCATGACAATATTACAGTTTAAGTACTGTGTTAAGCCAAAGATTTCATTGATTGATCTAATGGGGTATTACATCCCAGTCAAGAATATTTCACTTATATCAAGACATCACAAGTTACAGGTGAAGTAGCAGAAATTTTGACCTTCTGAGTGTGCATAGAGCAATGTGTAGCAAGGTTCTTTAAACCACACCTGCCATGACATGGGACATTGGTTTTAATGGTCTCCTCTGTAGGACCCTGTGACTTTCTTTTTTCATTTCTAAATGCCGAGTGCTTGGCAAAGGAACGGTTACTACCAATTTTAAAGTCTTGGTCACCCAACCTCCTACAAACAAAGTGAACACTCTACGAACTGAGCTACCAGAGTGTTTTTTTTTTTTTTTTTTGTAAAATGATTATGGTTTAGTACTCAAGAAATGTACATGTATATCTTTGTAGTTTATCTTTGTAGTTATAATGTCTTTCTGTCTTAGCAACGTCTTGTGTCTAATGCCTGAAGAACACCTCAAATCTTTGATCTATAAATTGTACTTACTCTGTTTCAGCC